>PQXL01000348.1:0-42897 GCA_004916875.1 Botrytis galanthina
GTATGTATGTATGTATGTATGTATGTATGTATGTATGTATGTATGTATGTATGTATGTATGTATGTATGTATGTATGTATGTATGTATGTATGTGTGTGTGTGTGTATATGTGTATGTAGTATGTAGTATGTACGAGCGAGCGTGAATTGTACACCAATCTAGCCATTGAGATTTCCACCAGGGGGTTAGCTTATAATATTAATCCCTCATAGAAATGACCGTTTGAATAGAAAGAAAATTTTGAATTTTTTTTTTTCTTTGAAAGAATTTCTTTCGTTAGACCGAGGAGCCTTTTCGATCATTCGATGGAATTTTTGTGATATAGCTCGTACCTAGGTACACCAGTGGTAGGTTATTTTACTAACCTTACAGACTACAGTAGTACAGACTGTACAGTACATTCTATTTTACAACTTACAAGCGATCCCTTACTATTACGAGCAAGATAAAATGAGCATCGTGCACTTGTGCTGACTCCTATGCCATGAATTGCCTAGTCGAGGAGTATAGACAGAGAGATAGATAGATCCCTAGGTGGGCTAATATTATAGTACTGCAAGGGGACCGACCTTCTTCTTTGCAACTTGCAAGCTTGAGGAATGGTCAAAACCCGGCTAGGGAGGTAGGGAGGGAGGTAGGAGGGAGGTAGGGAGGTAGGCAGGTAGGTCGATAGACATGACATGTATGTAATCGATGCAATGTGTGTGTGTAGATAGATAGATCGATAGATTGATAGATTGATGGATACCTAGATATAGATAAATAGATAAATAGGTACAAGTGTATACATGTATGTATATCTATATGTATCTAGGTCGATGGTTAGGTATAATAATTAATCCCTCTCCCTCTCTTCATATTTATAATATAACAAAGGTTCGATTATATTATATGAATTCTTGACAGTCCACCTAGTTATCCTTCTATTATTATTAATTATAAATTGTTTCCAAGCAAGGCTGTGTATGCTTTCTTGCTTTAACTTGTACTCAATCCGCAACCATCGAAATCCCAAGTATTATTATATCATACATACATACATACATAGGTGGTAGTACCCAGTTACAACACAACTACTTCAATTATTACAACTTCAATTACAATTACAGCTTCAGCTTCAGCCACAACTACAACGACAACGACAACGACAACGACAACGACAACGACAACTACAACTACTTTACCTCCTGCTACCGCATCTCACTCATCTTACTTCTCCTTCTTCTTCCTCTTCCTCTCCCTCCTCCTCTTACCTCTTCGCCCCAACCGACATTCAAAGCACCACAGCCCTTCCCTCAAAAAGGAATCCGGATACTTATACGACCGGGTGCCGATACAACGCATACTAGTCTTGATATCTCCTAGACTCTAGTGCGACATTACCCAGTTGAGAACATCCGCTATCAATCCAGGAAACTCACATAAGCTTTTTTGGTGTGTGGCAGAGAAATCCTAGGGAAAAGCCAAATAATTTCAATTTCCATCTCCATCTCATCTCCATTTCGTATAATTCGAGATTCCGACTTTGCTCCATCCACCTCAGTATCACTCACTTTCTTTCAACTTCATTTGGTATTCGCCTTCCAAAGAGAACTTCTCAAAGAAGTTTCAATCATACCCTCAATTTCCTCCAAAGACAACCAGGCAATCACAATCAACACAAGAAAGGCCAACTATATTCACTTCCATAATTGATCCGCTGCTTCATTCCGATTTATAATTAAAAAAACCCGGAATTCCCACTGTTCAATCTTATTCCGCATACGTCCCGCACCCACACAACCCACACGCCCACAGAATAAAAACACAAATTTCCAACAAAGCACGGGCATTGCCCGCGACCTCCGCCTTTGGCGGATATCTTTTTACTGATTGCAACCGATACGAAAGCGCATCTCAAATTCTTCAAGAAAGCAAAATCATCATGGCGTCGGTCGCAGTCCCCAGAGATTTTGCTGAGAAGGCACAACCCTCTCCTACGCCTTCTTTACCTTCGTCCTCGCATGGATCCCCTCAATCTCGACCTACAACCTCCAATGTGAGCGCCATCACAAGCACCGAAAATCTAAGCATGAATGGAACGATGAATGGAACAATTACACCTCCTCCTCCTGCGGTTCTCAAGGCAGCACCTATGCCAACGACTGCCGAGAAACCTTCCATGACGAAACGTCTAACTCGAATGTTTTCTACAAAGGAATCGATACGGTCAGAACACAACCTTACATCTAGTGCCGCCTCTGGTTCCTCGACACCAAAGGTTGTGGATGGCACAACCTCTCCTAAATCATCTTCGAGACCTGGATCTCTGTCCCGAAAGACTTCATCACAAGAGAAGAAGAGCCCATCCGACAAATCGAGTGTTACGCCGAGTACAAAGGATAAAAATGGTTCAACAAAAGACAAAAAGGCACCGGCAAACCATCAGCGATTTCTTACCATGCCTGATGTGCAAGGGGGCCACGAGCATCATCTGAAGAGTGCCAAGAGACAAGAGAAACTGGGGGAAATGCTGCGAGGCTTAATTAGTGGGAAGGCGAAACAATCCGAAACCCATGAAGGCGAACAACAACTTTCACTCATGTCAAACTGGGTGGATCAACTGAAGCGTGAGAAAGAATCACTGGCTACAGAAAAGAAGGGTGGGCCCAATGCGACGGCAACATTGGTAGACAAATACGGGAAATGTAATGAAGTTATTGGTCGGGGTGCTTTCGGAATTGTCAGGATATCCCACAAGAGGTCCGAACAGGGAACCGAGCAACTTTACGCTGTGAAGGAATTCCGAAGAAGACCCGAAGAGAACGAAAGGAAATACAGCAAGAGACTTACCTCCGAGTTCTGTATATCTTCCTCATTACGACACCCTAATGTCATCCATACCCTTGACCTCCTTCAAGACTCGAAGGGGGACTATTGTGAAGTCATGGAATTCTGTGCAGGTGGTGATCTTTACACTTTGGTGCTCGCCGCCGGAAAGCTTGAGGTTGTGGAAGCGGACTGTTACTTCAAACAGATGATGCGTGGCGTTGAATACATGCACGAGATGGGAGTTGCGCATCGAGATTTAAAACCAGAAAATCTTCTCTTGACCACACACGGTTCTTTGAAGATCACAGATTTTGGGAACGGCGAATGCTTTCGAATGGCTTGGGAGAAGGACGCACACATGGTAACGGGATTGTGTGGTTCCGCTCCTTACATCGCTCCAGAAGAGTACATTGACAAAGAATTCGACGCAAGAGCCGTTGACGTTTGGGCTACAGGTGTCATTTACATGGCAATGCGCACAGGACGTCACCTTTGGCGAGTCGCGAAGAGAGATGAAGATGAGTTCTATGAGAAGTATTTAGAAGGTCGAAGAGATGAGGAGGGATATGCTCCTATCGAGTCATTACATAGAGTATGTCTCCCTCCTACAATTCTTATGTCTGGATGAGCTAACATGAATAAAGGCACGTTGTCGTAATGTCATTTACTCGATACTGGATCCAAATCCTCACCGTCGTATCACTGCTTCACAAGTTCTCAAGTCCGAATGGGGTCGTGAGATAAAACTCTGTCAAGCAGGTGAGGAAGGTCTCTGACATTATGTGCTGGATAGTGGGATTACATGCAGAAAAAGCATGTTCAAGAACATGATCGAACAGGCAAATCTTCAACGAGACCTCAAGCCATGTAGAATCGAACATAAATTCCGCTCGACCAGCAGCTTCAATTGTCAAGAATGTGGTTTCATTTGTTATTACGACCCTACTGGTATGGGAGCATATAAAGAATTGAAAGACGACACTGGTGTCTCTTCAACATGAGCATTGCGCAACGAAGGGTGGCATATTTCACATGAGCATTACATTACAGCAACAGTATGGCGTTTGGGGAGTCTTTTTTTAATAAGCAGCACAGCAAATTTTCTTCTTCATGACCCTGTTTGCTTTGCTTTTTTGAAGCCTTGACGCACACTTTTTACTCATTTTGAGCCATGGGTCTTTTTTTTTTCTTCTTTTTTTTCTTTTTTTCGACTTATGAATGGCGAATTGGGGGAGCAAACGATACAGAAAGGGATCTTCCTTTTATGAGTACCCACGATACAATCAAGACTATACATCATCTTCCAGTCGTTATTTATCCTCTCCTTCTTGTTCTTTGACCCTTTTTTGGACAATTACAACCTTTTATTCTTAGAGAGAAAGAGAGAGCTATGGGCTGGGAGTGTATGCTTCTGAGTTTGGCCTAGCTCTGGCTCATGAGTAGCCTTGCTTTTGATGGATCGGAGATGGAGGTATGCATGAGTAAAATTAGCTTGCGATTCTTGGCTGTGGCTTTTTGATACTTATATGGCTGTGCGTGGCTTCGTTTATTTGGTAGAGGGTGGGATGGATGGCTGGTTGAAAAGGAAGGTGGTACTTGTGTTTTGAAGGTTCGGAATGATGGAAGGGATTATGATTTGGGGTTTATGTAGATGGGAAAGGGAAAGTGAAAGTGGGAGATTGTAGATAAATGATGAGAATGCGGATCTGGAGATGGGTGAGGGAGGGGTGGAGGGATGAATGAATGAATGGGATAGGTGAAACGGATCTTGTTTGTGTAGGAATCGGATCGAATCGAATGGTGAGGAAGATGGAAAATGTGAATCAAGAGAATAAGAAAGAAGTTAAGAAAGATTACATGAGTTTATGCTTATCTTTTGTTCGTCTTTGTGCTCGTGATGTGATATGATATGATATACCCACATCTAAACATGCAAGATGTTAATAGGGAATCCCCTATAAATATCGCGTATTTCCCCTCTACCCCCTTTCTTTCGTTCGCTCTTCTCTCTTTCTTCCCTTGGCTTTTCATTTCATTCCCCTCCCTCGGCTTCCCTCCCTTTCCCCAAGCGAGAGTATATACTTAGGTACTTAGGTACTTAGTTACGTATGTATAGTCAATCAATTATTAGTAAAGATAAAATAACATTTTCATTTCCGTTTCCTCTTGCTATTCCTCTTGCTATTCCATCTACACCATTCCATATGTACAACATTCTAGAAATATAAACATTGTTGTATTATTTTATAAGATAAGTGAATACTTTTTTTCTTGTCTATAGTCTTTATATACCTAGGTAGATACTTGTCGTTCTTGTCGTTCTTGTCGTTCTCAGCTCACTCATCTTATTCACTCACCTCATTCACTCATCTTGTTTATATATAAATATAAGATATAATATAATCCACATAAACCTTCTATTCCCTCTCATCCCCTCTTATCCCCTCTCATCCTATCCACCAACTAACCCCTCGAATCCCAACCTCAACCTCAACCCACACACTCTCTCTCCTATCAAGATTCACCAACTATTCAACTCACAATATCCTTGCCCTCTGATCTCTCATTCCCATCTGAAAACCACCAATTCCATACTGTTTTCATTCTCTACTTCACCTGCAAGATACACGCACTTATCAATATACTATACTGACTATACTGCACTATACCGTATTATACTTTGATCACTCCTGCAAAAGAAACCTCACACACAAGAAAAAGCACTCAATTGAAGTATCACAAAGCAAAGAAGTAGAAATTATTAAAGAGTTCTTTCATTGAATTGAATATAGAACAGAATCCATTCCTTTTCTGACAATATCTCCTATCTTTATTTCCCTTCCCTTCCGTTCCTATTCCCATTCCCCATCCGCCTTCTCAACCTTCAAAGATTGCCGAAAAATCATGGAAAATCATTGTATGCCATTCCCTTTTCCCCATCCGTTCACCCACAAATCCTTCCATTTCACACCACCCCCATTCACCCTAGCGAATTAAATATAATTGTGTCCATTATAACCATGAATCAACGCATCAATCATATGAAGCAGTAAAAAGAAATCATTTGGTCGATCATAATGGCTCAAGAAAGTATACCGACAGGCACGTACAACATGCCCTGTCATCATAAAACGCAAAAAGAGTATTGCCTTTCCCAGAAGTAAAAGTGAAGCTCCGGTTATAGCATTATTTGTTTCATAGACAAAAGGAAAGAAGAAAAAGAGAGACATGACAACAAAAAGCTAAGAATGGAAAAGATCCCAAGCCCGATTACACAGGCGCATGAACTCTTCCTTCTTCTGCTGTGAAGTCATTGGACTATCTCGTCCCTCTCCAAATGGTCCAGTTCGTCTTGATGTTGGTGGACCTTGTCCAAGTGGCGGACTAGCTCCCTCTTCATACTCTGCTCTAGGTCTTCTTCTACCACTGCTTCGACCAGCTTCTGAAGGTCTCGCGTTGACATTTGTAGGTGATGGTGGAGTGGGGGGTTGATGACCTCCGTAATGTACGAGCTTAGGTAGAAGTTCAGCACGACCACCAGCCATATCAGCCTGTGCTTCCTCAGCGGAACGGTATTCACGAGGACGCTGGTGGCCCGCAGACGCTGGTGGTTGTGAAGTATGTCCTGGGGATGGGAAACCTGGTCTGGAGTTGGAATGCGATGAATTCGAATTCGAGTTCGAATTTTGGTACAAGTTTCCTCTTGGCGATTCACGGTGTGCACCTAGATTTTCAGCTGCGAAGACATCTGAAATTGGTGGTAGTCTGTTGGTAGTTTGGGTAGCAGGTACATGATGGATGTGAGATGTGTTGGAGAGATTTGACGGCTGATTTGCGACGTGACGGGTTAGAGGTTGTGGTTGATGTCTGCCAGGAAAGCTATGGTGCATTGGAGCAGATTGAATTACTCTCTCATTCGCAAATTGCTCATGGGATGGTGCGACAATGCTTAATCCTGGCGGCGCCTTTCTTCTAGATGTACCTGGGGTTTTTGCTGGTAATCCACTCATCTCTCTTTCTTTAGCACTTTCCATTGGCGCGTCACCAGGCTTAGCTGTTTGTTGTAACCGCGATTCGATAATGTGTCTCTGTTGTTCACGGACAGATAAACTTCGCTGCAATTGTTCTCGCATCGTCGGATCTTGTGTGACGAAACCTGGCGAGAGACATGCCAATCCGACGTCCTGAATACCCAATCCACCACTCTCCGCACCCCTACCTGTCAATTGGCTGGCTGATGGTCTTCCAGTACCTGGATTGACACTCGAGGTGTTTTTGGTGAGATCAAGCTTTCGAGGTCTATGACGCGAAGTGGCAGTTATTTCAGGTGAGGATGGTTCCTTCTTAACGATAATCTTAGGTGGTGCACCATTTCGAGATCTGTTGAAATTATGACATTAGTATATTTATTGATTGAATTCATCCATCATTTAATTCAAGAGATAATACATACGCAGTAGGTGAAGGTTTCGCTGAAGTTGATTTGGGACTTCCGCTCCCTGTACGCTGTGCCGCCATTGTTACGCTCGGTGTGGCCGACGTAGAAGGTATTCTTTGCGCCGGAGGAGAATTCGAAGGTTTCGAAGGTGCGATATCAACATATGATGATCTATCGTGAGGTACTGGAGAAGGGGCCATTGCAATAGCCGTACTCATTTTGATCGAGGTATACAAATTGTATACAGATTGTATGATTGAAGAGGAGGGAAAAAAGAAGGTTCAATGTGGGAGATGGTGAAACTTGCTGATGTTTGAAAATGAGGGAGCTTTCTCGCTTCCTTGTCTCCAATCAATCCGCCTGTAAGCTAAAGTCTTGAATGACTCTGTACTCTTCGCAATGTCCAGAGTAAAGATTCAAGAATGAATGAATGAATGCACACTTTACTTGTTTATATGATGTGGTGCAGTCGTAAATGTCTTTTCTTTCCCTTTTCCCTTTTCCCTTCCGATTCTTGTACTCTCCCTCTTTCCGTATCTTTCAAGATCCGGATTCGTGCGTCCGTCGGTCGGCGTATTTCCACAGATTCAGCGTGGAATTTGATTATGATACTTCTCTCCGATGTACAAAAGTATCCAGACGACAAGCTACAGGATAAAGAGCAATAAGGCGAGATGTTGCGTTTACTTAATGGTGAATGTTGAGAATGTTGAGCCGAATGGTGGTTTGACTCGAGTTTTGACCTCTGACCAAGTACGTACTCGTACGTAGTAAATGATGGATGAAAGACAATGCGTATTTTCCAGGTCTCCCTAGTACTTTTCTTGCGGTGGCTTTGATGATAGTTATGCGTTTAAATAGAAAAAACGAGGATTTGAGGCTTAGATTTCGTTTCGTTTTCGAATGAATCAACTTGTAACCGACGGTACAAGACTGAGCTGAGATGCTATTGCGAAGAAGATATTGATGGGGACTTCTCGTGTTGTAGTTGTAGTTGAGAATGGGACGGAAGCTTATCAGATGATAGTGGTGATTGATTGATTGATTGATAGATTGATAGCGATACTCGTACTGGTGAGATGGAAAAAGTACTTTTGTTCGTTGTTATAAATAAATCGATAACGAAAACTACACAGGACTCTGGGAAATATCCTGAAGGGGTAAAAAGGAAGAAGAGAAGAAGGAGGAGGAAGGAGGAGAAGAAGTAATAACAGATCCGATTAGAGAGGGGTTCACCTTCATAAAGAAACGAGAGGTCGCAGTCGCAGTTGCAGTCGCAGCAGTCAGTTTGAGAAAGGTCAGAATCGGTCTTTATGGGTGGCGGTGAGGTTTTATGAATTTAATTGAAATCGAGGCTTTTGCCAGGCATTCGAGGTAAATCGAGGTAATCGAGGTTTCTTAGGTGGGTGTGTTTCAGGTTATTTCGTATACAGGATAAGTAGGTCAGTCAAGAACTCTTGAGACTCTTAGCGGGATCCTATATATGATTATTACTCCGTCGAGTATTATATTTATATACACCAGGTATATGTATCATTTGTAGTAATAAGAACCTCCGAGATAGACTAAGGCTCATATTGATATAATCTCATATCACTTATACAATATCACTTGTATCAATCATATCACTTGCAAGTTGTATGATAATTTTCACTCTATATTTTAATAATAATAACAAAATCAACCCTCTTCCCTCTGCCCTCTCGTGAGTCTGCAGTTCTGAAATTAATCCGTTTAATTGGGTTCGATCATGGAGGAGACGAAAAGAGTATTACCTCCACCCTCTTAAAGTGGTCAAGTAGGTCGATCACAGAAAAAAGAAAAAAGAAAGAGGTTCAAACACCGGGTGCTAGTGCTAAGCAATGAGTGATGGTGGGTGCACTGCTGCTCTAATACTACTTGGGTTAAAGAGCAGGGTGGGAATGGATTCATTGGCTATCAAGGCTGTTTGTTCAAGGTTCTTTGGCTGTATGGCTGTTGGTAATGGATTCAATGGGTGCTCGATAATGCGTGCGTGATACGAGCGAGTTACATACCCATCGGAGGTGCTGGTCTCGATGGATATGGAAAAGGTTGTCAGAAACCAGGAGCTCGAGATTCCAGACGAGATCTTGGACACAGGACAGGAGATAGATGGATGGTAAGCGTAGAGATGTCGATACTGGACATGAAGATTACTGCAAACCAAACCCTTTTCCCGGTACAATAGAGTAGCATTCCGTCGAGCAGTATAAAATATCACTGAAGGATCCCCGGTCAACTGTCAATGCGTTACTTCCAACTCGTGTCGATTTTAATTTCATACCCCGTACCAGTAGTCCGACACTGGGAGTTTGGGCTTCTCACAAGGAAAAGGGGGGTAGGAGAGGGGTTGAAATCTTGATAGATGCATGGAGATGAAGGAAAAGCGTCGGATGAGATGGAGGGGAAATTATATGTTCCAGTCAAGTCACCAGTCTCACGTATTTTTGAATGCATCTGGTCCTTTCCTACGTATTCGAAGACGTAAACATGGGAAACCAGGATGCTCTGTTCATTTGGAGAGGAAGTGGACTGGAAGGTCAGTATGAAGGAATCTCCAAGGAATACAAAATTGGAGATGTATAATGTTTTATTATGGAGGGAGGGATTGGGGATTTGATGAAGATCCAAATTATATTTCTATTCAGCAACATAACTTCTGACGCCTTTGTTTCTATGCTTGCCTTGGTTTGTTTGATCTGATATTTAAGGATTTTATTTAAGTTGAACATCAATGCTTGAGAGCGGGAGGTCATTGAGGTCATAACTTAGGATGGGATGAAGGATGGATTCGTATACATTACGATATGCGAAGGTCAATATATGAGTAACTAGGTGATATTGGGACATTTCAGATATAACGAGGGCGAGATAACTTACATGTTGCCATAGGAGATTTTCCTCCATAGTCCTCCATAGTCCTCCATAGTCAATCATGCAATTTACTATATCATTTACCCACGAAGTTCAATGTATCTTCAGGAAATGAAGCTCAAGAGAAGCTTGGACTTCATGAAAATCAACTATTGTTTTAGATTCAACTCAAGGCAGAGTGTGCGGTACCTAGTACCTGGCGGGAGTCGGATAAATAGGAAAGTTCTAGGAGAAAATAGTAGATTAGATCTGGCAGCTGGTGTCTGACTGGTGGATGCGGTTGGCCATCAAACATGAATCAAATCCCAAATGTCTTGGCTATCATTTTCTCTGCCAATGAATATAAGACATTCTTGATGTAAGAATTGCCGTTGGAAAGTTTCAGCTCAATCTTGAAGGGCGAAGGCAAAGTAGAAGAAACTGTGTTATTCTCGTCTCCTAAATCGCCCAAACCTCCCCAAAGATTTCTCATCGTTCAAAACTCCAGAGATCGTTTTCCATGCTTTTGGGTTTCAACCCTTGTAGACCTGATCTGCAGGATCTGTAAATTTAATATTTCATAGTGCCCTAGTGAAACCCTTGCTAGTTCTGCATCAATTTTATCCAAATTGCACACCATTATCATTAGCTTATCGGTCGTCCCTTTCGTTTCAATGATAATTTTGTGAAATGAAGCATAGTCCTGATCTGGCCAATTTTTAATATACATCACACGAGTTTGAGATAATCGTTAGATCTTGCATGTGAATATTGCTTGTAAGGCCCCTCTCTATCACATTCATACGGATAATTGCATCAAAAGGATCTGATTTGTAAGATGTTTTCGATGTTTAATATTTCTCGCTTGCGGCCCTGACGATCAATCGTGTGTTGTGAGGATAAGCATGGTCTGTGAACACAAACCCCTCTTCTTTCGGACAACACAATATATATGATTATTCTGATGGACGGTGAGCTTGAGCGATTGGAAGGTCATTCCAAGCTGGGATACAGTGGTGAAAATTGTTGAATTTTCGGGTTGCCCGCTCTTTAGTAGACTCGTATTCCTCCTAAGCACGTATATAACTGAATACCTAAGAGCCACAAAAAGACATACGTGACACAAGAAAGCTGACTTGGCTTCTTCAACTCCCAATCGGAGATCAGTAAGATGCACATCAACATAGACAGCTTTCAGGTTTGACAGCTCCCGAGTCTTTGATCATTCGTCGAACAACGAACTTCTAGAGCTAGTTAAAGCAAGTAAGGACCGAAGCCAGCTTTGGAAAAGCCAGCGAGCCCCTCCTAAAGTCCAGAGTCCAGTCAGTGTCCACCTACCATTGAAGGTGGTCCATGCGGACATGGTCCGAAGAATCCCTGTTAGAACTGCGACGGTTGCGTTTGACAAATTGATACCCTAGTCTCAAAAGAATAACCAACCAAATGGCTCCATGAATGATCTTCCTTGAAACGCGGCTCAGCATCTCCCTCCAATCAAACTTCCCCACATGAAGGAGACGCGTTGGAAAGATTAAAGAGGAGAGAAGGAATCTTTGCGAACGAAGGCTCACGTCACGTCGTGGAGAAGAAATAATAAGTAAAGTAAGATAAATTAAAGAGAGAAAAAAAGATCGCTGGTATGGTCATACGCGATTCGTGTCTCATCTTCTGAAAAAAAAAAGGATGTTTCCAACTCAACAGATCAAAAATGGGGCATGGGACATGGGACATCTGCATCTATTCGTGGCAAGGCTGTGTGCGACTTCACCTGAAGATGAGGCAATCGTGAGAAATCCATTCGTTGATCCTGCGCCACAATACTGTTTCGTACTCATAACAGGTGACTCTGTTATGTGCTGTATGTAGTGGAACATGCCCCAAGTTCTCAACGGCATCTTGGAACACATTCGATTGTCGAATTTGTACAGTTCTCCGAATAGTAAAATCTGTATCGTATCGTTTCCGGCACATTGCAGAGATACCCCAGATTTGGCACTATCGAATTTTTTCCTCTTCTAAAGATACTTGAGCCTTGGCCAACCTACCAACGGGCGACCAAAGATTTCCCTAATCTTCCTTTGCCGCGCGCGAGTGTAACAGCCTAGAGTAACATCCCCCTTAAGCTAAGGCCATAAGATATATGACGTTCCCACAGCTGGCATAACGTTTGCCGTTATCGAGATAACCCCTATTCTATAGCTTAACCTTTTCCTCGGGTCATACATAAGCCCGAGGCCTTCAAACGGTTGAAGCTCATTTGCCGCCACTGAGCGTCAAGGTTGGCTCGTTTAGCCTATCAGGAGTTGCATAAGTAAGGTAAATCATCAAAAACAAACAATCTATTGGATTTTCAAACATTACTTGACCGAATTGGTGATTCCGGAAAAGGAGAAGAGTAGGATGGAAATCCTGTAGATTGACCGCAGAAGTTCTAGAAAACTGCGAAAACTTTATGTAAAGTAGTAAGGGAAATTAGATGGGGGAATTGGATTTCGCGCGAAGTCCCAGTGACATATGTAATGGCCTCAGGCATATTACAAAAACATCAAATCTCTTATCTGCACGTGATCATTGATAAAATTTATCCAAAATATCAATCTTGCAGTCCTTCACCAGTTAAACATTCCTTTGCGCCTATCTATCTTACGATAACACTCCCTCAAACAAATTGATCATGGCACCACGAAAGAAGGAGGTAGAGGCATTTGTACCAGCACCCGCAGAAGATGTATCAATGGAGGAAGTGCCAGCAGAAACTGAAGGCGAAACCCTCATGCGCGAAGATCCGCACAATCCCGCTGCGATGATGTTCCAGGAACAGAGACTTCGTATTGTAAGAGTACACAGAAATCTCAAGGGGAATTGTGGCAGTATAGATAAGATTATGTGCTAACTTCGTGGGATTCAGCTTCCTGGATCGAGTGACAAGGCTGCATCTTTTGAGTTTAAGAAAGAAGACCACACGTTAGGGAATGCGTTGAGATATATCATCATGAAGAAGTATGCCAGATTCCTGATAACCTGCAAATTTATTGGCTCAATTGTACTAATCCTTCCCTTTCCAGTCCTGATGTTGAGTTCTGCGGTTACTCGATACCACATCCTTCGGAAGAGTTGATGAACATTCGAATCCAAACATATGGTCAGTATCGCCCGGTCTAGATTGTGTAGAGACAACTGGCTAATAATACAAATAGATAATTCAGCTGAAGATGCGTTAAGAAAGGGCTTAGATGATTTGATAGATCTTTGTGATGTGGTCGCCGATAAATTCACAGCAGCACGGGAGCAGCATGCGTCTCAAATGGAGTCGTAAACAACGTAATGTATTGGGGCCAATAACTTGAATATCACGGCAATGGCAAGGCGTATAAAAGGGAAGGATCTCATGGAGTTCAATTGAGGTTCATTGGGATATGTACAAAGCGACAAAATAAAGATACCAACTTCTAATTGCGTCCCTTTGATTGAGGTCAGAAATGAATTGAAGATGAGAACAACATTGTAGACATACCTCTAAGAAACCTGTCATGAAGTTCTGTGGTAATCTTGCAGTTGGGTCTTCTTCTGCTCGGAAATACTTCAAGATGTGAGGAAGTTGCTTCCAGTAGTTCAAAGTCTCCTATAAATCACGAAATTAGTAGATAGACTTCATGTGTAATCCATCGCATTCCACGCCCCCTAAGTGTGTTCCATATTGCTGCTGATATCGAAGACCCTTTCTCGCATGCCAGGTCCTCCTCTATAGGAAACACTGCTCCGTACAACCCCTCTTTCATCTCGTCTCCTCGCAACCCGGAGACATAATTTCCCAACCTGTTTAACGTACCTGGAATTCTGCATGGCTCTCATACAGTAGCTTATCCACCGTTCCAATATGGTTCACGTATCTGTGCCTCTCAAACTCCGACCGCATCTTCGTCCTCAATTGTGAAACTGGCATGCCGAGAGAGTACATTGTTTGGATTTCCGGAGCCTACATCAACACCCATCAGTTTCCATGCTCCTTACACGTCCGCCGTTCTCTTTAGCCCTTCCCACAGGTGCAGAACAAACATACAGCACGGATCCATTCTCTATAGCTCTTCAACACTCTTGATTTCGCATCAGTCCAGTTAACGGCTACCGCATTAATTAGCTTTCCTTCTATGTCAAATACAGAGCACTATGGCCCATGGGGCACAAGAAGGTTGACTTACACTGGCGCGTCCGCTGCGCAAGATAAGTAGGATTAATAACCATTGTCGCTAATTCGTTGTGATCAAGTCTCCATTCAGTCCCCAGAAGTTGAGGTTCCTTGATAGAAGCAACCGATCAAAATATGTCACGTGGACGCGGTAAACCTTAATTTTTAGCTAGGAGCTCGAGGCTGACGAATTAATTTTTGAATGAGAGCCTGCTTGCTTGCTTCACCCCGCTACGAATCATATAATCTTATTGACACTCACACAATTACAACCTCACTTTCTATACCTGGATACACCGCAACACTCCACGAGAATCCATCACAACTGTTGCCAATCTCATAACTACCACAATTACAACATAAAAACCGCAAGCATGCCTGCCATCCGCCACTCCTCCAAGCGCAAAGCTCCCCCAAATGGCTACAGCGATATTGAAGATTCTCTCCTCGTGTACAGCAACAAAATGAAAGATGCCATTGCAGCTCCACCATCCACCGGTCCCCGTCATCAAGCCACTTGGGAAATCACACAAATAAATCATCAGCGAAGTAGATACGTTTGGGATATGTACTGTGAAGAGAAGATCAGCAAGGAACTATATGATTGGTGTGTAAAGAACGGTCAATGTGATGCGACGCTCGTGGCAAAATGGAAGAAGGAGGGCTACGAGAAAGTATGTTTTATTCCTGGTGCAGGGTATGATGGATGCATGCTTGAGTGCTTTACTAATGGGTAATTGGATACAGTTATGCTGTCTTAAATGCGTCCAAACGAAAGAGACAAACTTTAACTCTACCTGTATATGCCGGGTCCCGAAGGCAAATCTGAAGGAGGACCAGGAGATTCAATGCGTTAGTTGCGGATGCAGAGGTTGTGCTTCGAGTGATTAGGCCGGCGGCCTTCTTACAGCCTGTTTGCGGATGTATGCATTCATTTGCTTTTTGGAGTGGAATGCAGAAATTCGAGAGCAGTTTTGGCTTCATTTAAAGGAGTGATGCGTGCTATTTAGGTAATGATGTTCGGAGAACCAATACCTTTCTAGAATTGTTATGGGAAGATTTGAGGAGACATCATATGCGAGATGACAGTGGGGAGTAAAACAATTTGGCGAGCATCATTTGCTTTGTATACTTTGATGATACCAGTATTTGGCATTTGGCGTTCAGGGCATTTGGATTGGTTAGGAGGGAAAGGGAACATTCAGAGTGATGTTGGTCAGACTAGGAGTATTGAACGCAAAGTTTCAGAGATGGGAAGTATGAGGGGGAAATGCAATTATGTTGCCGCAATAATTCCCTGAATGTATCGTCAAGGACGAGGAGGGGGTTCTGAAGGAGTCTCGGAGCTCAGGACTACATATTTTGCAGTCTCCTGGCAAGAAAGCAGCTAAAAAGGGCTCAGGATGCGTTTTCACAGAGCCAAGCTGCTGGCCTTTTGCCCAATAAGAATGGAAATGGCATCTAGGGTTTACGACTGGCATCTGAACAATCTGCATTTCTGGGGATATTCGCTTGTGTTGCATCTGTTTTGAGAAAGCAATAATCTCAATAGTAATAAAGAAGGAGAAATCAGTATCTAAATTACCCAACCGAACTGAGGATTTGGAAAATTTTCCAAGTATGGGCAGTGAGATCTCAAATATACTCGTAGACCCGATAAGATAATGCCTGTTTAGTTCTGAAAACGCTTATTAAATCGAGACCCCTGAGGTAAAGTCATACAATAACAATTTCCAGATTAGCTAGCAACAAGTGCACTTCTCCCCCTACTCTAGCCCCCGATTCGCTTCGGGTAAAATTGGGCATAAGCGCGGGCTGGCAGGATGGACGTAGTGAGAAATTGACCAGGAGGTAGAGGCGGCGATGCTGGTATTAAACTGTTGAAATATGCGTAGTATACATAGTAGAATATTCGATGAACAGAAAGCAGGCACGTCTGACAACATCTACCGGAATCTTATAAACCCAATCCTCATAGCTTCTCGAAGTAGTTATAATAAAAACAATTATCTTGTATTGCAAAATTATGGTGTTCGAGAATCGTATCAACCCATCTGACAACTCACTACCAACATACGTTAAACGCCTGCTAGATCAATAACTTCACTTGACCATCTATGTCGTGATATGTTCCCTTCCTCAATATTTTCCTCTAGTCTCCACATAGCCCCGTGCACTACTTCTCAGACGTAGCCCCTTCCCTCTCACTGACATCTTTTCCCATATTCCTCGTATTCTCCACCGCCTTAGATACCAAATCGGAGAAAGCCTGATGACCTTCTGTAAGTTTCTCATGAATAGAACGTTCATCTTTACTTTCCTGGGCGCGATCTACAAGGCCTTTCCATCCTTCTTGAATTCTACCCTTCATTTCCGTATGGTTTGGGAGATTTTTCATGTAACGATCAGCTTTGTATTCCTTTTTATGATCTACCCTTCGTGTCAGATAAACAGTGGCGGCGTGTCCTTGAACAGCACGAATTCGATCGACCTCTTGTTGGTAGGCAGTATCATATATATTGAAATCGGCTGCTGTAGGGGATTCGGCTATCAATTCTTGTACGGGTTCATTTAGAGGATCGCCATCTTCCCCAACTCCGGCACCAATCCCTAGGTATAGAGGCTGTTCGTCCAAAGGATCGTGAGCGTGCCCCTTGTCACCAGAATGCTGTTCCCGAAATTCTGGGCGTTTTTCTATCGAATTAGATGAATCGGTCTTCGCGATACTACGTGATTGGACTTTCTTGACTATAGGCTCCTCATCGACTACAATCGTACTAGAAGAGTCCATTCGGCTCGCCATAGTCCTAGGACCATCAGCCGAAGGATATGTTCCATCATGGTGAACACCTTCAGCAGCAAGTGCTGCTTCAACTAGACGTCTATCCTCGAGATCCGAGCTTTTGGACCTATGAAGCGCGGATTCTTTTTGTTCGGTCATCCCCATAGATGGGTGTAGAACACGAATACCTTTCCCTAATGTCTCAGAGATAGCGTTAGGTCTCCTCTGCTCCATTTTAGACTTGAATTTCTTCACAGCCTTCATGACCGCGAGAAGACCCCTCATTTTAGCAGTTATTGCATGATTGACCTCAATCTCACTCGGCGGCTCAACTAGATTTGCAATGTTCTCTTCCTTTGGTAGTAATGGATCAGTTCCATTATTAGTCACCCAGGGATGTTCCTACTGAATGTCAGCGGTATTCGGTAAAACGAATAGGGGAAGCATACGCGAATTTCATCCATAGTAATTCTTTTTTTGGGGTCTTTTTCTAGAATTCTTCTCATTAAATCGACAAACTGAGGGTCGGTACTCGGCTCATAGTCAACCTCATCATTCTTGATTGCCTCATACAATTCAAGTACTCCGGTCCGTTCGAAAGGTATGTGACCGAAGCGCAGACAATACAATGAGATTCCCATGGACCATATGTCAGCTGCCCTTCCGGATACATCGCCATGCTTCGTTACGCACAATTCTGGAGGCAGAAATGCCGGAGACCCTGTAGATTTGGCTGTCATCATATCTGAAGCCTTTTCGAACATCTCAGAAACTCCGAAATCCACAACTTTCAGCACGTCGTCTTCTGTCAGAAGTAGATTATCCGGCTTGATGTCTCGGTGCACAACACCTTGAGCATGAACTTCGTGATGTGAGCCTTTGTATCAATACAGAGATTACCGGAAGTACTTACGATATTCAATGCCAAGTATCAGATCTCTAAACCAGCATCTACAACTTTCAACATCATATGGATCTGCTTTCTCTCCAAGCCCAACCTTCATGACAACGCCTTTCTTACACATTTCCAAAACCATATAAAGAGAATCCTCCTCAGGATCATCCAAAACTTCTATCAAACTAACGAGATTGGGATGATTCAATTTTTTCATGATAGCGATCTCCTCTTTGATCAGATACAAAGGATTTCCCCGTTGCTCGTTAATATGGATGTCTGATGCCGAATGGCGATGAAGAGGAGAATTGAAACCGCTCCCTGCTGCGAGATGTCCGGGCCGTCTGACATAATGTGGCCTTCGAAGGATATTCGATTGTGCTCTTTTCCGTAACCTTGATTTGGAGAACTCTTTGACTGCCTATGTACCCAATATTAAACCAATGATCAATGGCTTAGGACAGAAGCCCTTACAAATTCCGTTCCGTACTGATCCACCGCTAGATGAACAGCCCCAAAAGAGCCCCTGCCAATTTCATCTTTGATAATATATTGATTAATGTGATGTTCGGCTCTCCCATCTTCTTCATTATTCATGTATTCGGATCTTGCATCAAGCGTTTCCTTTTGCAATCAGTATTTTTCTAGATGCGAATATCCAGATTGTGAGACTTGGGCCTAACCTTTACTTGCCGGTGTGCAGAGGCACTGCGACGGTGATGTCGAAGAGGACTTTGATATGCGGGGGTGGAACTTGAAGATCCATTAGCGGGAGATAAAGATAAGGAGGGGTCGTTTGGAGGCGATTTACAGGTATTGTACCAAAGGTGGGCGACCATCAACTAATTCACCGGGTATATCGAGAGAAATGCCTATGAAGGAGGTGAGCTGGTTTACATTGTAAAGAGTATTGGTACTTGTGGCCGCGAGGTTGCAAACCTTCACTTACCATGAGAAGGAAGAATGCCCGCATCAGCCTCTTTCTGGGTAATATCACCCGGATGACCTGGTTTTTCACAATCGCCAGCGAATGAAGACATTTTTTGTAGAAGTTAAATATCTCCCTTCATATCCCAAGGCCAGCTATGTTGAAGGTCGAGCAAAGCAAAAGAAAAGACAAAGAGAGAGGTATTTGGGTGGAAGGGGGGAAGAAAGGTAAGATTGAGCAGTGAGGCTACCAAAAATTACTCTGACGAATGAGGAGCTTTGGTCAAGGGGTCGGCCGATCTCTGGGATTAGAGGCATTAGGCTTGCTTAGCTCGATAAAAGCTTAATTTGATAGCGTGCGGTTAGCCTGTACTATCATTCTAATTTCGAACCTGGTACCAAATTAAAGCCTATTATTCAACGTTGAACCACCCTTACCGCACATAATACATATCGACGAAGCCTTGTCAATAATAATAAGTTGCGAGGTCGAAAGTGTCCCCAGAGAATATCGACATTCAGAAATACTTCAGACTACAACTATATTCTCAACATGGTTGTTTATTCCTTTTACATATTCGATAGGCATAGTAAGTCAATACACGTCTTGGAATTTGCGATTGACACTAAATCGTATCCCTCAGCCGAATGCATCTATTCCAAACTCTGGCACCGCAATAATGACCGTCCCCTCTCCACCACCGGCGCAACTGCGCGACCCATTTCCGGCTCCAGTAACTCCAGCGCCGTACCTCCTCTCAACGTTCCAGAACTTGCCGTGCCGAAGAGTCGCCCCGGGAAGTTGAGCGCGCAAGACGATGCGAAATTGATATTTGGAACTATATTCTCGCTACGGAATATGGTGAGAAAGTTGGGAGGACCGGATGATAGCTTCATATCGTTTCGAACGGGACAGTATAAGTTACATTACTATGAGACGCCAACGAATATCAAGTTCGTGATGCTTACCGACACACAAACTCCAACTATGAGGCAGGTGCTTCATCAGATATATGTCAATCTTTATGTGGAATTTGGTATGGCCCTCCCCGTTATCGTTCATACAATGTGCTGATACGTCGCAGTTGTCAAAAACCCGCTGTCTCCCGTTGAGCACCCTGGAGGCGAGGGTGTTGCAAACGAGCTCTTTGAGCTGGCCCTCGACCAATTCGTTAAAGGCGTTCTTTGATGTCTAATGCACATTACGAACTTGATGATTTACACGCAGTGGATATTCAATGTCGCACAGCATTTAATTTTGGAATGTAATACAATAGAACATAGTTGCAGGTCGAGGCGTTTTGGGGTCATCGGAGTCGAGGTTAAAGGGGGCATATTAGTAGAATGGAGAGTTGGAATCGGAGCCGACCTGAGAAATCGAGCAAGTCAAAACGCCCGAACAACCATTTCTGGGTTGGCTAGATAACATCATTGAGGCCGACTGGGTTTAGATTTGATAATCAAATGGTTTCCACGATGTGTCTCATTTCACTCTTCATTGTCTAGGGTGGATTCGACAAATCAAACGATCTCATATTCTTAGGTTCTTCGTATCCTGGACTTTGAAGATCAAATCATAACATGAACATCAAAGTGGGCCAAGCCGGATAGAACAGATGATACAGCCCTCAAAGGTCTAAAGGATGATACAATTATGCCATTATTTTGGTATCTTTTACATAACTCGTTTCTTCTTTCGCCTCAATGAATTTCCCGCAACCTTGCCCAATAATGATTCCCATATTCCAAAAATTCCCTCGACTTCGTATAGCCCTCTCCCAGATCCAATCTACAAAGGTGTTACTTTGTCCGCGGGGTCTACCGCTTTTCCCCACGCACTTTCAAATCTGCTAGCAGTTCCCACGTCAATAAGACTATCTTGGCCATTCGAGGCCACAGAGGTCATTTCAGATTCGCCCAAGTCATTCCTTGGCACTAACATGGCACTCCCAAAGTCATCGATTGGATTAATCTCATTCTCGTGACTAGAGTAAACCACAGCGGCAAAAGCCTCTAATTCCCTAACCTGTTCCATGGCTTGAAGGTATTCATTGGGCACACCATTTCCAATGGAATGAGCCTGTCTGGTAAGTACGGCTAAAATCAATGGAAGCTTTACCGCGGTTGGCTCAACGATTTCAGTAACACGAGCATCTTCAGGTTGAGACGGAATCTTGAAGCTTTGTTGTGCGATCTTTTGTTCAACAAGAGTTGAGAAACCAGCATCAAGAAGCATAGTCAGAACGTGGGAGAATGGTGGAGAGTCAATGAGATCCGAGGTTTCATCAAGGAGTCGTCTTAATGGTGACACAGGGGATGATGAAGGTGTCTCGGGCTCCATAGTTTTCATGCCGGATTCTTTGATGACGAAATCCTCTTGGTCTCGAGGGGGCAAGAGGTATTGTAACCAGCGAGTAGCCTGTCTGTCTTCGGGAGTGGCTCCTTCTACCTTTTTACGGACCTCAAGCGTCAATTCAGAGAACTTAGCCATGGTGAGCTCTTCTCTGATAGAAGTATCCTTGAACACTTCTTTTACCGCAGCTTCAACCTTGAACATAACATCTCTCCACCCTCTATGAAGTAACCACCAGCTGAATGTCAGATATCGTCTATTCGTCTCGAAGTCGTTTCCATAAGCTTGATCTGAATTATCATCATCGTTATTTTCCAAGCTTATTGTTGACTGCTCCACGCCACCGGTAGCTAGCGAGACTACACTCGAAAGATAACTGCGACGTCCTAGGAGATTAAGTTGAATCCGCGTGAGTAGTGTGAGAAGAGAGAGTGTGTATATCAAAGTGAATGATCGCGTGATAGCTAGCAGATATTAGCAACGAATGTAAAATCGAACTTCAATTATCTTACAGCTAATCTTAAGATCATTCCATAATTGCATCTTTGACCTTTTGATCTTCTGTGCTTGCTGTTCTCCTTGTTGCCCTCCATCTTGTGCTCCATCAACACCCAACTCTAATCCTGAAGGTATTCCGAGTTGACTTATATGCATTCCACTATCACTAAAACTCACCATGCTTCTGCCATCGTCATCGGTAATACTAGGAGGACTGGAACCCCAATCAGATCGACGATCAGCTCCATTGCGTGCCTGCTTCGCAGCTTTTTGTTGTTGCAACTCGTCGGTGATTCTCTCCGTTTTCAATTCTGCAAGAATGTTCTCGGTGGCGGTGGGCAGGAGGGCCAAGACGGTGTAAGTGCAATCCTCTTGATTTTGTTCAAACCGACGTCGAAGACTAAGAATAAGTGGATAAGCACAAGTCACTATCTCGGTGGGTATCAAACTTTACTTCTCTCGAGCTATACGATCACTACTCATACGTTGTCGAGCATCATGAATCTTTCCTAGCACGTACTGAGTAGCTACATAGCCTACACCAATCACTCCGAAACCAATCGCAAGGGGAGTTCTATTCCTCCTTGCCCATTTGCGAAGGGAATTCATGATTTTGTTCTTTTAAAGAAAAAGAATAAAGCGACAATCACATAACGTTGAAGAATGATTGTTTAAAAGCTTGAAAATGTGAAGAAAATGAAATGGATTGAATGTTGAAATGATAAGTTTTAATTATAAGGTTTCCCTCAGGAACCTTGAAATGTGAGGAAAGCTCCCTTTGTTGTCTCTGAAGGCCGAGGATGGTAATTTGCCAGCCGTGCCAGCCACAACTCGGCTGACAGACCCATTGATATACATGTACCGATAAGCATTCGAGTTTACTCCGTACACTATTGCATCTATTGCATCTATTGCATAACTCCTTACCCCTCCATGTAAATGCACAAAGGCCAAAACGACCAAAGCTTAAAGTGCAAAGCTTTTATAAGGTGCACGATCGAACGCTGGAAACAACAAACACAAACACAAATGAGAAGGTTGAACAGTGGCAATGGACCAGCGCAGACCGCCAGAATATATTATTGAGGTGTTTGCTGACCCTACCTCGGTGAAAGAGGTCATTAGAGGCAAGTAGAAACGGTGTTTTCTTACCTTCGTCAACATGACTTGTTACTTTCATGCGCCTGCTAACTCGACTCCTATACAGGCATTCTACATACCATTTTCTTCCAACGTTTCTTCCCTTCAATTAGACCAAAGTCTCGCGATGTCCTGGACATGACTCTGCCATACATTGAGAATGTTGAAATTGAAACACTTATCGATCAAAGGACCGCTGCTCTGGTGCGGCAACTAGACACCACTTCGGAAACTGGCGCGAGAAATACTGGTGTTAGAGGACAAATGGCTGTTCAATTTTTTGAAAAGAAACGAAGGAAGGCTTGGTTTACGAAAGGCGTATGTTGATTCTGGAATCCAATTCCGAACATCCGGGTCGCGCATTCTTTCTATTCAAAATATCACCTTGCTAATTCGGACAATACAGGAGGAAGAGGTATGTTGGGAACAGTGGACTTTGGATGTCACATTAGCTACTCCGCGAACAGAAAGTGGTAAGAATATACGAATGCTCTATTATATGATTACGGCTGGTTAACACCGCGCTCTACAGAACGAGCAAAGGTCAGAAATGCGATGGAGGCTATGTTACTGAAAGCGGCAATGAAGATCGTAACAACAGTCAATATGGAGAAAGACCACATACCACCTATTACCACGAGCGAGGCAAATCCATTTCCTTATCAGATCACTATAAACCCAAGAGCAGATAGTTGGGGGGCTCGTATGAGTTTATTTTAAGGCCACAAGGTAATATAGGCATTGTAAATATTGACGTCGGCGTTTTGGAGCTGGATAGAGGATACTTTGGATACAGATACCCAATATGAATTGATTTTTATTCAATGAGATCCTATGCATCTTCTTAACATACAGTAAGGGATGTGAGGCACATGATGACGTATTCTACCCACTCTTTCCATACATTTATCTCCAGATAATCAAATGCTACATGTACATTTGCGGATCCAGATGTTCAACACCCTTTATAAATCAACCATTGAAATAGTTGTCATTTTTACCATGACTATACCTAGGTGTGGTCTTCAATGTCCGTATATTGAAGGGGTACTCAGCCATATGTTGTAAGTCAGTGTGTAGGTCACGAGTACAATCACATAAAACAGGTGCTCGTGCCAATATAAACTTTCTTGGTTGTCATAGTGTTCAATGCTTTGTAGAGATGCTCAACCATATGTTGCAATCAATATGAAAGTCACAAGTTAAATCATATAAGTAAGTGCTCGTGCCACTATAGACTTTCTTAATTCTCATAACATCATAAAATCGTAAATCCATATCACATCAGGCTTTGCTGAATCCCCTTCCTCTTCCACGTCCCCTGCCGAATCTAACACTACTCGGAACAAATCTCAGTGATGACATGGCTGTTTCCAAACCTTTCATCTGGTCTTCTTCTGGCTCAAGAATTGATGTAGCGGTCTCAGATACTTCCATGGCATCATCTTCTGTCTGCGCTGGGTGGACGCCGGATCCACTAGTAAATTCTTGGTTGATGCCTTGATTGTTCAAAGTTGGCTCAGTAGTAGCGGCGCGTTGTCTAACTTCTTCGACTTTCGTTTTTGCTGCCGAGCTGTGTCTTCGATGTCCATGGCGTCCTGACCTAAGCATGGAGCTTTTATGATCAATACCATCATTCACAACGAAGAAGTCATACTGCTGAGGGAACATATGTTTATCAATGAGATGCATACGTCTCTTCTGAGGAGTTGAGCATTTTCTATCACAATCTTCAACAAAACAAGAGTACTATTCGAGAATCAGTAGCTACAGACTATACACGCTTAGGGATAACTTACAATCTTTTCTCCTCGGTCCTTCCTAACACTGACCAATGCATCGTGATTTTCCTCAATATGAAGATTGAGGAAATGTTCCGAAGGAAGATTCTTACGACATTCCAAACATCTGTTCATGTGAGACTTTTTATAGTGTACTTCATAGTCATCGAATGAAGGGAAGGATAGTGTTCGCTGATGACCTGGCAAAGAGCACCGCATTACTGTAGGAGCGTCACCGGTCTCCTCACCAAGATGGACAAATTTGGAGGCGGCTTGAGGTGTGGGATTTGAGGTGGCTTTGGTTTCCTGTATGTCGGATGGATTGGGAGTCTCTATAATCTCTGAATCTGGAGAAGAAGGATCATCAAACTCTTCATCTCGTAAACGTTTTGTCATTGTGTAACAAGATGAAAGAAAATGAGAAGAGTGTTATAAGATGCGGGGTAATTACTCTTATTGTTGAAGAGTAGTTATTCCTCTGCTTCAGATTCTCTTCTTTACCTTCGATGATTGATATATCCTCACCCACCTACGGTTAAGATATCGAAGCTAATCGATGAGAATAGTAAGTGAGTTTAGAGAGATGGAGATGGAGATGGAGATGGAGACCTGGAAGCTGGAAAAAGAAGACTGCTATTTCTGAGTAAGGTGTGGTGTAACACTGTCCCAATATTATAATTGAGTGTTATTGCTTTTTCTTGTGACAACAGATTGCTTGTGTTGTGATATGCCATGTGGGAACCTCTGACATACTGAAAGGAAGGTAGTATTTATTATTGTATGGCTCGTATGGTTAAATGTTGCGAGGCTGTCTTGGCGTGAATATAAGGCGGTGTATAAAATGTAATACGGCAGAAAAATAAAGGGAAATCGTACTAAACTTACCAGTAGGAAACTGGAGCATCACTTCAATCATAACTCATCATCGATTTCTTCCCCTCATTCTCCTCATGTATTCTCATAAGCATAAGGCTCAGAAAGACCATATAGTCTTTTTGTCATTTCCATCTTGCTTAATCCCTTGAAACGATAATCGAATAGTGAATTATATTTCATCGAATTTGTATTCACCTGGATTTTTTTGCAGATTCCCCCAAACTTCCATTTTGTGATCTTCCCTCACATTTATTTTCCCACCAGACTCCATGGCCAACTCCTACAACTATTATTCTGGTGCAGGAAGACAAAAATCAACCTAACAATAAGTCGACCTGGGGGTTCTGTATTATCTCCCGAGGAACTTTAGCTATGGATAAATCTTCAATTCAACAAAACTGGCTGTAAGTTCCTATTGTCGCAGTCGCAAATATTATGCCGCCGATTCATGCTAACTTTCGTCTCCTCAGCGTTGCACAGAAGATTGAAAAGGAGTTACAGTCGCAGCTGAATAAAGATTCCCCTACATTTGAAGATATCCAACATCTTCTCACACAGTCCGTTATTGTATTCTTGTCTTATCGCACTACTCTAATGATATCAGGTTGCGCATTGCTTGTGAAGCAGTTATTTTTGGCGACTTCGAATATGCTACTAAGCAGCGTGTACAACACCGTCTCTGGGACTCGCACAGTCTAATTAATTCCCGATATCGAAAGCTTGTCGCTCATTACCGTTCCGCCGATCAGAGACGACGTGCTGTGGAGCGCCGAAAGCTAGAGAAGCACTATGTCGACTTCCTTAAAGAGAGCCAGTTTTTCTATAAAGGATACATCCAGCGTGTTGCTTCTCACTTTGGTCCTCTTCCTGCATTGCAACGCATCGCAAATCGTCTTTCTTTAAGCCCGCTATCTGTGGACAAGCCTATCAAAGCTGGCAGAACCCTTGAACATCTGCTTAAGCTTTCCTGCCACTTCACCCTACTTCGTCTCGGAGACTTGAGTAGATATCGAAATGACTTAAGAACTAAAGAGCGCAGCTGGGACCCTGCCCTAGGATATTATTCTCTAGCCGAAGCTCTTTATCCCGATTCCGGCAATGCCCATAACCAGATGGCGGTCATTGCTCTCGCTGATGGCAGCCATCTCGATGCATTATACCATTTGTTACGTGCAGTTGCTGTCAAGGAACCCCATACATTGGCTCGTGGAAACTTGGCTATTGAATACAAAAAAATATCTACTAGTTGGGAGAAGGAAAGACAGAGTAGACGTCGCCCAGCGCCCGTCGAGTCTGCTCTTGTCATTTGGTTCGTGAGGTTACATGCAAGATTTTACAAGGGTGTGGAATTCTCTACGCAAGGAGAATTAGAGAATGAAGTTTTGGGTCAATTGGTCTCGTCTTTAAAAGATCACTCTTTTGAGGAAACTCTAAACAAGCTGGTGCTAATCAACATGGCTGCAAATTATCTGGCAACCCAGAGGCTTACAGGTAAGTTGATCCTCTTATCTTGATTTTAGATTTCCACGTATAGATTCTGACATGATATGTAGAAGCAGAGGGTGGTGTAACCGATGACCTCAAGAAGTCTTTTTATTTCCTTCTTGGCTTCAATCTTCAAGTATTCTGCGTCCTGCTACAAGCACTTATCTCAGAGCTTGCCGATGCAGCTGAAGCAGAAAACTTGGAGTCTTTGACTGCCACAGATTCATCTGGCGATTCCTTCGAAAAGCTTAGCCCAGTCGCAATTAGAGTCCTCCCTACAATTCGACAATATTTTGCCTGGATTATCTCTCAACGTCTTCTCCTTGTCGGCCTCGGAGATGGAGTTGACCGGGAGTCCACAGGTCCATTAATTGGTCATATTCAGAGAATGTGGAAGACAGCTGCAGATGCACTTTCCGCCCTCGTTGGGTTCTTTCCTGTTGCATCGCTTCCTTATCTTTCGTATTTGTTGCCTGAAGACGAACAGACACTCGGCTTTAAGCCTCTTCGGGATTTGCCAGATGGTTTGGAAGAATACAGTCTCTACAATAAAGATGATGGATTTTTGAAAGCTCGTATCTCCGACGGTATCATTCGACAATCTCACAACGAGAATTATGCTCGTATCCGGGATATCTTACGAGCTGGCATGGCTCTCCATTTTGAAAAACCATGTCCAATCATAATGACCGATGATAGCAGATTTGTCTACGGTACTGAAAGCGCTATAGTACCTCCTTCAAACGGCTCTGAAATACCAAGTCAGCCAGCGAAATCCACTTACGCTGTGCAGAACGGCACGAACACCAATAACGAGGTAGCTGTAGTATCGGACTCCTTGGGCATTATGGATAATGAAATGAATCGCATGGTAGACGATTTACTCGAGCCTGCAAGTCTTGCTCCTAGCGAAGATACATCTTATGGTATGAGCAGCTCTACTGCAAATGCGGTATTTGCGCCTATTGGCTCTGAAAGAATACGTCCACTGGCGAGTAACCATATAACACCCACCAAAGGCTTTCCAAGTCTACCTGGAATTTGGGGCTCGCCCTTCACACCCAAGCCTAATGAACTTCGACCCATCAGTCCCGAAAAGTCATCCAGCTCTGGTGGATTTTCTTCAATGAATTATTCAACCAGTAAAGACCAACTTGCTGCTGTTGCGGCCCTCGACAACATGACTGGAATGCAACAACGAGGCACAAATAGTGTTGCGAATAATGCGAGGAACCAATTCTCATCTTTTGATGCCTCCACGCCAGTCAACCAAATGTTGCAGGAATCATTGACGAAGCAGTTCGGACCTATGTCAATCTCGTCATCGGGCTTTTCAACAAACAGCAGCATCTATGCGAATAACTCCCCACCAAAGGCATACTACGGTAGAACCTTGGGTCGTCCATCCTATAACGGCCATGATAGTAGTGTCTATACTGGTGCTAGCGAATTTGATCGAGGTACTATGTTACAGAGCTCAATTTGGAACAGTCAGACTGAAAATGACAATTACAACCATACACCCCCCGCTGGACAAGGTCACCGAGGCTGAGTTCAATTCATTATCATGAATCATCGAAGGTTCATTGTAGCCCACCAATCTAATATCGACATCATCTACATCTTCACTCGACACCGGTCTTGCGTCTGTCGTCACTAACCAGTAAGATGTTTTCACTCTTACATAGTCCAGGTTATCATCAGGAATCATCAGCAATCATCAGCAGGCAGATGCCATCGACACATTGTAAGAAGATCATAGTCAGAAGCTGTAACTGAGAGCGGAAAAGCAGATATCAGTAAATAACGTTTTATTTGGTTTCTAAAAAACACGCTAGCTCTATGAATTGATCGTGGAGGATCGTAAAGTCAATGCATCATGCACTACATCATTTTGATTGTAGGCGCTCCTGTTGTTGAAACCATCACCCGAACGCCGTCTAGAATCAGAATGGGAAATAGTTTATAGGTATCTATTGGCTGGTAGGCTTGTAAGTCTGCTTAGGGAAGGGGAATCTGCAAATATCGTTAGTCTGTAATCTAGGCAATTTGATGAAATTGTACACCTGTTTTTGACAGTGTAATGTGCGTGTATGAAATGAATGAAAGACTTACGAAGGGCCCAACTCCTGAATGCTCAACTTAGCCAACCATTGTCCTTGATCAACGCATTGATCGAGGGATTCTCCAGCAACCAAACCAGCAGTAAAGCCAGCGGCGAAAGCATCTCCTGCACCCGTGGTATCGTTGATCAAGTTCTTGTCGATGGCATGGACAGGGTATTCCTTAACATCTTGTCCGTTGACAGCTACAACAGTAGGAAGAGTTCCTTGTGTGATAATAGCAACTCTCTCTCTCTTCTTGTTCTCCTTTGGCAAAGCAGCCAATGCCTTGGCAATCTCCTTGATATCCTTGGATTCGACTCCATGGCTTTCGGCCCAGGCCAAAGCCTCAGTCTCATTACCAATGACATAATCCCAGTAAGGAGCAGTAGCATCAAGAGGCTCCTTGAAGAACTGAGAAATAAATGGTGCAGAGAGGGAAAAGACAAATGCCTTGTTGTTCTTGGCAGCCTCTTCAGCAAGAGCTTGGATAGCTGGTGGGCAGACGGTCAAATGGTATCCACCAACAAAGTAGTGAGTAGCATTCTCAACCAGCTTCCAGACCTCGGGGGACTTCAAATGTTCCAAATCGTAGTGATTGGCAGCGCCCAAATCGGTACACATAGATCGGTTGTGGTCAGTAATCACAACACCACAGCGTCCGGTGGGTTGGGTTTTGTCAACACGGTATTCAACACGGAGACCGGCGGTCTTGACAGCGTCGTGTAAGATAGCGGCATATTTGTCGTCACCGACTCCACCAAGGAATACAACGCTGTTAGGAGGGAGGATGTATTGGGCTCCACGAGCAGTATTTTGGGCTCCACCTCCGGCAATCAATTTGGCGGAGTAGTTGTTGAGGAGATCTTCGTAGATGCCGGCGTGTTTCTCTTCAGCGAGGATGGCATCGTTGGGCTTGAGGCCGTATTTGTCGAGAAGGGCTTGGTTTCCTTGGGCCTGGATATCTGCATGGTGAAGTTAGTTTCAGTTAAATAGGTGTATTGGTAGACTGGGTTTGAAAGCTTAGATGGAGATAGCTCTTTCCCTTAAGAATGCTGAAGTCGAGTCTCGAAATTTGCTATTTCGAAGCTATTGAGAGCTCTACACGTTGATTGTGTGTCCAAGGGTGAGACATCAAGAAATGATTGAGGTTGTAACTCTACTTACCAAGCAATGGGTTCTCCAAGCAAAGGAGGGCGTATTCTTTAGTTCCAGACATCGTTACTATAGCTTTGATGGTATATTTTAAGTTGTTATATTTTAATGGCGGGGTTACGGCGTGGTGAAGAAAGATATGGTGGGGCTGAAATTGGGCTCGGCTTCCGAGAAACAAAGGCCCACTGCGAGGAACCAATCTTCTTAAGGAGGTCATAATGGGAGCCAAGAAGTATTGTTCCCACAGTACACAAAATAAATAAGGGTGCTTGTAATCACAGAATCAATGTATGCCCTTGTGAAATGATAATCCAGCCATTGGAGATTACGAAGTTCGATTTTTTTGGATTCAAGTTGGTAGAAAAGCCATAAATTCATTTTGTTTAGTGCCTGTTAACATGCCATCACGATCTCCTGATCACTAGTAAATCATGCCAGAGCACACAAGATTGTTTGGTAGAATTCTTTTCTGTCATCCTCGTTGAGATCCATCCCAAATTACAAAGATGCAGGCCCAACATATCCGAAGCAATGAAAATCCCCTCAACTCGCTCAATCCTTGACCTTCTGGGTACCACGTAACAGACCAGTTCTTCTCGCAGCAATGAGACCAGCCTTTTGACCTTGTGCAGCGTATCTTGAGATTGTGGATGCTTTACCAATATGTTGATGGTTACCACCCTATTTCTTATTAGCGCTTGATTCTGGCATAAATGGCAAATTTTACATACTCCGTGAGGATGGTCAACAGGGTTCATGGCAACACCACGAGTCTTTGGCCAGGAGTTACGCTTGACGGCGAACTTGTGCTTAGCACGGGATGCCTCTGTAAGAATTGTCAGTATACCCGACTTTCCATTTCCGATTGGGCCTTTCAAAACATACTCAAGAGAGGTTTGTCGGTTCTTCCACCACCAGCGACAATACCAATCATTCCACGGGCACTGCTCTTAATGACCTTCTTGGCACCGGATGGGAGCTTGACACGGGTCTTGCCCTCATCAGGGTTGTGTCCGATAACAGTAACATAGTTACCAGAGGTACGTCCCAACGCACCACGGTCGCCTGCCTTCTCCTCAACATTGGAGATAACGGTACCTTCTGGAACAGATCCGAGAGGGAGAACGTTTCCGACTGTGAGGTTGGCGTTCTTTCCAGCGTAGATGAATTGTCCGGTGTACATTCCTTCGTTGGCGATGAAAGTCTCGGTGTGGAGCTTGAATCTGTATGGATCGCGGAAGACAACCTTGGCGAGGGGAGCACCACGTCCTGGGTCGTGGATGATGTCCTTTACGACACCACGGACGTAACCGTGTCTCTCAGCATAGTCGAGAGTTCTGAACTGAGCAGGTGCCTTGTTCAATCTGGTGTTGGCTGTGAAGATCGAGCCACGGCCCTTTCTTTGGTTTCTAATCACGCGTCTGGCCGGTTTGTTATGTTAGCTAGAGTTCTGCGATTCAAATATATGTAGTCGTCGACCCAATCCGTCAAGAATTGGCCGAGGAGGTGAAGTTTACACCCCTCCTCCAATTTTTGCCGCTTCAATTCCCTGAAAAAGGAAGCCAATGTATTTCGAATGGCATATTGAAAGGAACAGTAGAATCTCAAGTGTACGTACCCCATCTTGACGTTGTTGGCGATGGATTGTTAATTGTCGACGGAGAACTTCAAAACTTTCAATAGAGGAAGGAACGAATATTTCGAGTGTGTGCCTGCCAAAAATGATAAGCGACCGCACTAGTCCCGAAAAGAATGGATGTTGTGGCCTGAAGTTCTAGATGAATAATTTAAGGCTGCTTCTACAAGGATACGCTAGTGGATATCTCTACTGACGACTGTCGATACTGACCCAAAATCTACCTCAACAAATGAATTCCAATGTCATGAATCGCGGTCCGACAATGAAAGGCGGTACAATGTACCAACTAAAGGTAAACATCGAGGACTGGTATCATTGTTTGAGTTGGGTTAGGACTATCATGGTGTCAACCTTGACTGACTTTTCCCTTCATCGGTTCATCTTGTGTCCTGCATCAAATATTATCGAAGATTCATATCGTATTAATCGATTCAAGCACTGCACATGTTTTAATCGATGGTATCTACAAGCTTGTGGATTTATTGGGGAATTTACGGGCCTCTGGACAGTGTTCTGAGGCGATCTCCGAATTCTCCAGAGTTCTCTAAACATGTCTTTGTTATTACCACTTCTTGTTGTGATTGTGTAGTACCTCATGACTTTGTGGATTTTCGAAGTTGATGAATTGCATGGGTGGTGCAGAGCTAAGCCATGTGAGCCATATGCCCTACGCTGCGAGGAATTGCGGGGTGCGCAAATCGCGACCAGATACCAGGCTTTCCAATGTTCAAGATTATTTCAACTATCTGGAATCACTTCTGCTCATTGTACGGCTTGAACTTCACGGATTGGTTGTGTCTGCGATTCTTGGAGTGTTGCGAGAATTTTGTCGTCTCTCTGACCATTTGACTGGTGTGGAGGATTTGTATCTTTTTCTCCAAGTCCACGTTTCAACCACGGGAACGTTCTCAATGTCTGAAATGATTTCAACAATCAAATGGCCTTCATTTATTCAGGCTTTGGCTTTAGCTAGAGAGACATGACGTTGCAGGATTTCAGTTTGGACAGTTGTACACTCGGCCGTCCAGGTACTTTCGTCACCATTCAACCCCCGGGCGCAAGACCAATTACAACTCAGTTTTCGGCGTCTTAACCATTACTGTTCAATCTGAAAATTCCAACAATTCTTCGTCAGGTACAAACTATTGTCTCTTTATGTATATATTTCTATATACATACGAAAAAACAAATACCAATTGTGAAGGAGGAGTTACCCGATCGTACACGAATTCCATTTGTTAACTAGTATGTTTAACGAATTTCTCTATTTTTATATCCTCAAAATTTCGAGCCAGGTGAGTCCAAAATTGTTTCTATTGAGTATCTTGGTAAGCGAGTGTGGGTGGTTTTCCCTTACATGGCGTTGCCGAATTTCGATACCAGGCGTCAAAGAACAATCCAATGTCTTCTTGAATATGAAACATTGGTAAATACATAAGGTAAAAGGGATGGATGTTGCTGTGGGTTTCTTTGGGTGCGAAATTTCGTGCTTCACCAAAGAGGATACCACCTACCGACCACGATGCGTCAGATAATTGCGATGGTTGGGCGGGGCAAAAAGACCAATACTTGAGTTTCGATTTGAGCAGTTATTGTTGGTGGAAGTTGGAAAAGGAATGAACTTTGTGGGGAGAGACAAACGTGGTATACGACATGGGGTTAGGTGGTATCAAAGAATGCTCGGAAATATCGAATCGTACTATAGGACTAATGGAAAGACTGATGGTACCTTATTCACCGCTTGCCTGATGTCCCTTTGTGTTGTACGTGCGTGACAGAATGCTTAGACCAATAAATCTCAAGTCGCGCTTGTCGGCAATATCTTTGAGCTTCCTCTGACTTCATCATCTAAAAAGCTTCTTATCAAACAACCTCAGAATCTTAGGATCTTAGAATCTCAGAACACCACAACTCAACCACAACATGGCATCTTCTGACGACTCTTCGGATCTCTCCTCTGTGCCGTCTGAGGATGAGAGTTTACAATTAACAGAAAAAGACGGCATTCTTAAATTCTTCTCGAAAGCCCCAAAACCAACTGCTGCACGTAAAATTGAGGCTTCTCCACCACGACCAAAGAGAGAACCATCACCACCTCATGAGTATGTTCTAGCAGATAATCCAGATATCGCCGTACGTATTACCCTTATCGTCGCGTATTAGAGGATATTACACGTACAAATCGCGTGGTTGCGGTGTTCAATGGTCGCTAACACACATTCTATGCAGTTTATCGTCATGTTCCGTGCCCGGTTCAGTGAAGTATTCCCGAAATCTCTACCCAACTTTGGACCCCAAGAATTGGAACACGCTGTTGTTGGCACTACGCCTGGGGAGCATGCGGAACAATTTCTTTGCGCATTGCTGGGGCTTCTCTTAAATAGGAAGCAGGATGTAAAGTAGGTCATATTTGCGACATGTGTGCGGTGGCTCGCAGACATTGGACGTTTTTACAGGATCAATGGCTAATCACTTATCGAACACAGAGCTGGACATTACAATCGTGCTCTCGAGGAAGCCGTTCAAACACATAAACTACAATGGGCGAAGGATTGGGAGAGCAAGAATCCTCTTGCTGGAGGGGCAACGTTCACTTCTATGTCTCCTACAGAGCGGGTAGGTCACTCATTCATTGTCTACGGAAGGATTGAGCCTTGCTGATTTTGAATTATAGCTTACTCTATTACGTACCCTCATACTCTGGTCCTTAGCCTCCTCCGATGTAGTCAAGGGCATGATTACAGCCTCTTACAAGCAGACTCGCCATGAAGATGATTTGAACCAACCACTTTCTGTCCAGCCTTGGGGATCAGATGCCGATAGGCGTCGTTACTATTTAGTGGAAGGTTTGGACGACACACACTTTAGAGTTTACAGGGAGAGCAACCATACCGGCTTGAAGAGAACTTGGTGGAGCGTTGCAAGTGATATTGATGAGTTGAAATTGTTAGCAGAGAAACTAGTCAAGGACGATGGTGGTCAGAAAGCCCGAACGCTGAGTGGAAAAATTCTTGCGGCAGTTCCACGTTTCGAGGCGACTGAAGAGGTATGATCTTCCTAGTCTCAGGCCGTACTTTCTCTTATTTCCAGATTGACTAACAATTTTACAGAAACGAAAGAGAAGAGAATATCGACAAGCTCGTAAAGAGCAATTTAAACGTCCTGAACCAAACTTCTCGATGTATGAAGGTCGTACCAGAGGAAAGCGCATGAAGTACACGTACTCAGACGATGAAGATGAGGTCTTTTCTGACACTACTGGATCTCGTCGTTCTACTCGAAACACCGGCAGCCACACCCCAGCTGAGCCAACGGGGCCTACTGTTACATTAAGTGGTCGTCAGGTCAGATCTCGTGTTGGTGGAGTTTATGGTGAAAGCATTATCGGTGGGACGCATGCTGCTGCAGAAAGTCGTGGAGATGTCGAATTGGGCGAAGAGTCAGAAGAGGTAACTTCCAGACCACGCGGTGGTCGCGATTGGGCTTCTAAAGGAAAGCACATTGAGGGATATAACTCAGTGGACGAAATGGACGACGATGAGGAGGATGATGCTAGTGAGCAAGATTATGGCGATGACGAGGAAGACGACGATCAAGTATCTCTAGCAAGCGATATTGAAGAACTCGAAGAGGAGCCTACAGAGGAGACCGATGAAATTGAACAAATGGAGGATGACGAAGAGGAGAAGAAAAGCTTAATTGTCAAGCTGCCAGTCAAAACTCCAACCCCGGAGCAGAAGACTACGATCAAAATCCATTTAAGTCCACAGTCTAAATCAAATTCGGACAGTGTGGCTCCTCGACAGGACTCAAGCCCACCTACATCTACAGAAGTCACCAGTGAAGGGAAGACTATTTCGACTGAAACCGATAAGAGAATCAAGCCGATTTCCATCACGACGAAACCAATTCAAACTCAACTCTCGCCTACTCTCACTTTCCGTGGTAGCCCTGAGAAAGCTTCCACTCTACCACCATCAATCAATGTCGGCTATGGTGGTTCTTAATGTTGTAATACTTAATCATGATAGCGGGTATGGAAAAAGGCGTAATTGTTGAAAAAAGGCGTAGAAACAAAGGGAGGTTGATTTGCTTGGGTGGGAGCTACTTAAAGCTGATCATTGGGTATACCTAAGTTCTTCGATATACATAGTTATCTTCCAAGGCATATTAACGTAAATGTTTATGCTAGCCTTAGCTCATGACAGAATGGAGAAAATATCATAGCTGTTACAAGATAATTTGTGCGTACATGTATCTTCTCCACCCTTTCACGATCGATCTTAAAAAAGCCTGGTACTTGTAGATTGATAGATAACTTTGTGTGATGATGCGTCAAGTTGGTCTAGATCTTTTTGCTATCCCAGTATATCAAATGCAATCTCACAATGTGTAGCTCCATCTACTTGAAGACCTCAATATTTAGACCAGTATCCTTCAATGCATTGTCCCAAACGCCGCCCATGCAAATGCCAGTTCCTTTTCTCAAAACACCTCGTTCATCATTCACCAGCTCAATCTCCTGCAGAAGCTTGAGTCTTATAATACTGCCCAAATCCATCAGCAACGAAAAATTAATAAAGCATTGCGAGGGGACTCACATCCCCCAATTCCGCCGCCAATTTCGCATTCTTTCCGATCTCTGCTATCTTCTCTTTGATCGGCCAGTTATTAACCGTGTACCACCATCGACGGACTCGGGCGCCGGCACTGTTGCCACTAAGTTTGGCATTCTTGTTCCAGTGTTTCCAGCCAGCCCAGAGGAGGGTTACGGCAATACCCTGGATGAGTGGCATGCATAGCTAGGCATGAGAATTAGCCTGCATGTTCCGCATTTTTCAAATGAAGAATAGATAGCTATTGAGAAAGAAAAAACCTACTTGATCTCTAATCGTTATGAAAGCAATCTTCCAATATGAATCCGCATGTGCAATACTAGCTAGATAACTCTGCTCAAATCGTAAATCGGGTATTGGTGGGAAACTCGCACGCCGTGGCAATGGTCTTATAACATCATAGGGAATGTCTTCTATTTCTTCCTCGCCGTCGATACTATCTTTATCATCGAATGCGTAGTCTGGATGAACAGTTACGGGCTCTTTGCTGGAGGCAGCGGTAGTGGGATTTATGTCATGGTTGGGAGATGGATCGCGCTTTATTGAGGCACTCTGGATTGTAGATGCTATTTCGAGGGGGGCAGAGGAAGACATCGCAAAAGAATGAAAGTTATTGGTGTAGATATCTGAAGTTCAATTTCGTGACGTTGATAGCTTTGAAGTTGCTCGGTGGAATTTGCCGCGCTCCGAGGTTGTGATTATACTGTATTGGTGAAGTAGAAGAAAAAAATCACATCACCGATATGAGAGACAATTTTCTCTCACATCCAACTAATGTAATTCAGAATTCTATGCTTCTAGAATTATTTACACTATCTACATCTTTTCACTATCATCTATGGTCTTAGTGCGACTTAAAGGTAACTAAAGGCTTCTTTCGAGTATCACAAAATTGTTGTCTAACGTCTCAATTACATGCTTCTCCAAACTGAAATACTGGTTTCGATGTCAGCTACTCTAAAAGGCCACAGCCTCAAACATTTAACAGTGTTCGGGTGGTCAAACTGTACAGACTTTCAGACGAGATGTTTCGATATCTAAAATAGCCCAATGTTCGAGGTGGATTCAATCTTTTAAACAATTTGAAAGTTTCAATTGTATTCAAGAAATGGGAGACCTTTCGTAGTTGATATCCAGTCCGGACTATTCAAAGCCCCGGTGGTGCTTGCTTTCAGCAAATGATGGTACTTAGTGGACCACTCACTATATTGGCCGAGAAAATACAGAGTTTACCATGTTTGTGCAAGGTTATCGGAACCTACAGGCGCTTGCCTCTGGATGGAAAGCAACGTACATCACACAGCTAGGTAGACTACTGGGTATGTACTCTGTCTATTGGTTACACACCATCTAGACCAAATATATAGGGTACTTGTTACTTCACATGCTAGCTCGAGAATTCACAACATTAAAATTCAGGTCATTCCCCGGATCATCCTATCTTGAATTTGAATTTCCACTCTCTCACGCTTCTACTTCATTCCAACACAATGCCTCAGAACTCTGAAAATGCTTCTTCGGGGATGCCTTCCCCATACGGCAATCCCGTAGCCATCGAACACCAACAAAAAGCCAACCCTGATTTGCCTGATCACCGCTACCAAGTTTTCCAGAAATCTCTGCTTGAGCATGAATACCATCACGAGGAGGCATTCGTGTCTGCTAGTCTCACACGCCTTCATCATGGAGTCTACGATGCGGAGAAACGATTGAGTCTCTATGGAGTTCCGCCACACAATGTTACCTTTGTAGCCATTACGTTTGTTTTTCATCCCATGCACTCGGTTGAGTATAGATTTAAAAGAGCTCAGATTAGCATCCAAGCATTTAAGAATATCGGGGAGAAGACTACAAATCAACCGCTGAGGATTATCAAATTTGCTCCACATATTGCTTTTGGTCGATATTCGACGGAGAACTTGCATTGGACTTTTTCCTTGGGTCAGTAGTGAAACTATAATTTGATGACATCAGGACCACATGAACTTGGTCTAGCTGTGAGAGATGCTTAAGCTTTAATCGCAGTTTCCAGTGGTTCAGATTGCAATTCAAATCCGAAACGCTAGAATCCTCTTTAGACAGGCTCGGCGATAGACCAAGCGATGAATAAGCCGATACTGTTTAGTTACAGCCTAGACTGTTTAGGCATTTGAGTTTGGTCGTCCAAGAAACGTTTCTAACTTGCTTTCAGGTGCAACATTAGGGGTCTCAACGCCAGCGACTGCAACGGTCACCCCATCCACTGAATTTGATAGATCAAAAGTCATCGGTAACATGTTAAAGATACAGGGTTCAACTCGATCTGCTGAAGGAATGCAGAGCAGCAAACTGGTTTGGTCGCTTGAAGAGAACGAACAGCAGTGCACTGGGCTCCCTCGAGAATTCACCTTTGTCTTCTTGGTTGAACAGCCAGTAGCTAAAGCACCATTCTCCTTGCAGATCGGAATTAAGCCTGTCTTCTCAAATAGTCTCAAAGCTACAAGCTTTGGCACCGAGATCACGAAGAATTCTGACACATTATCAGATGAAGTTGGACAAATGTAGGTTGCTTCTTATTAAAGGATAGTAACGAAAACTTTCAAGCGTGAAGGTGTCTCTCCAATCAATTGTTGACCTTCATGGCAGGTTTTCCAGCACTCCATATGCATTCAATTTTGCTACCATGCTTGGGAAATTTGAAGATTTAGTGGAGCTACCAGGAAATGCCTCGAGCATTCAAGTAAGACTTTTTTGCAATAGAAGGATTATAATGTTAACATGTTTGCAGGATTACATTGGTACTACTTCAGGTGTCCCCGGTGCTACTCCACCATCTTCATAGTAACTAGGATCTTCCCTTTTAAAATTCACTATTGGGCTGTTTGCAATAATGAATATTCTACGTTGCAGCTATTACATATTCTCTTCGGCTGTGTTCCTGACTTCTTATCATATCTGATATGATGTCAATCACTCTCTGCAATTGCGTGTCAATTAGTCTCCTCCTTCCTTCTGGACATATTTCTATCTTTTCCATATAAATTAAATGATTTGAGAAGGATACGGAAGACGTAATATTCAGTTATTATAGGTCTTAAATGTCTATATTGTATTCTGTCTTCAGCTATCTTAAAGGGAATTGGGACAATTTAGATCGGTACTATATCAGATATTCAATTATATTGCAACTATTATATTCACCTCTTTCGATTTTAACTTAAACTATAATTCCTTCGATTAGATATTTAAAACAAATACAAATTAGATAGTTATAAAGCTTTCTACAATTGTAAAATGTATTATTTATTGAATATTGTTTAATAATACTTAATAATACTTAATAATCTTAAAAGTTGAAAGTAATTCAGAAGTCTAATATTAGAAGTTTAATCAATTATATACATACTTTCCATTCCATTTTCTATATTACTATACTCAATACTATTAAATTAATTCAAATTATTATAAATTCAAATTTTTAAAATATATAGAATTTGAAATTCTATAGCGAATTCTTTTTATATATTTATTAGACTACTAGCTTTCCAAATTCAAGAAATTCACTAAAACCCCTATTAATTAAAATAAATTTCATAAAATATGAATTTTTAAATTATTCACATTAATCCATTAAAAACGATCCTTTCAATACATAATTGAATACCTAAGATTTTATTATAATTGATAAAACAATCACTTCATCAACCACGGATTCTGCCACTACAGTCTTCTTCTTACTTTCACTTTCACTTTCACTTTCACTTTCACTTTCACTTTCACTTTCACTTTCACTTTCACTTTCACTTTCACTTTCACTTTCACTTTCACTTTTGCTTACTTTGCTTCTACTTTTACTTCCTTCTCATTTTTTCCCTTGCGACTAGAACGTTTTTTCAAGAGCTATAATCTCATCAAGTAATGGGTACAATGTTACCGGCCCCTACTATGTCTTCAAACGCAATATACTCCATATACCTAGCCTCCTGGGTAAGATTTTTGACATAGTATTGACAGATCTTGTACACAGACTAACATCTGCGTAGCACAACTTTGTTCCAGAGTCGTCTTCGGTTTCAGAGATAACTCACGTGTGTCTGGCCTTCGTAAGCCCGTCTTTGTTCATCAATCCAGAGCCCCCATCCCCTTCAGCCTTAGAGCCATTCTTTACCAACACCAGCGCCATACGATCCCAGTTCCCCAAAAACGTAAAGGTATTATGGGCTCTGGGAGGATGGGGTGATACAGAGTCATTTGGAGTTGCGGCAAGAGATGAAACAAGCCGCAAATTATTTGCGAAGAACATCAAGTCTCTACTTGATATCACCAATACAGATGGCAAGATGTAACAAATCGTCCTCAGGAGCTAGTGTCTAATTTGTTACAGGAGTTGATCTTGATTGGGAATATCCAGGGTAAGCAGAGTTCTCGACGACTTGGGAATTGTTGCAAGCTCAAGGAGATGATTTCATTGCTAACACCAATTTGATAGTGGCAATGGTGATGATTACAAGCAACCTGGAACTACAAACTCGGCGAAGACTTGGGAAGTTGATGCTTTCTCAAAGCTCGTTTCTGAACTTCGATCTGCAATTGGCCCCGACAAGATTCTCTCCGCTGCTGTCCCTGGTCTGCCTCGAGATATGATGGCATTTGGTCCTGACAATATTCGGAAACTTGTACCACATATAGATTTCTTCAATATTATGACCTATGATTTGATGAACCGCAGAGACAACGTCACCGCACACCACGCTGGTATTGAAGGATCCCTTGAAGCGGTGGATCGATATATCCAAAATGGTGTTCCTCCTCACAAAGCAATCCTTGGGTTTGCTTTCTATGCGAAGTGGTTCAAGATCATTCCACTGGAAGAACACCATGGACCTATCCGTAGCCCATTAGGTCTTCCTACTGTTCAAATGGAAGATCCCGACACGGGGGACGATCTGGGTAAATCTGGAGCATTTGTTTGGTCGGAAAATCCTTCAACCTCAGTTGAGACATCCTTCAAGCGAGCTATGGCACTGGGACAGTACGATGACCGCCACGAGGGTCATTACTTTCTCGACGAAGATGAAAGTGTATTTTGGTCATGGGAGACACCAGAGGCAATTGTTAGGAAGTTCAAGATGGTAATGCAACAGAAAGGCCTCGGTGGAGTGTTTGCATGGGAATTAGGTGGTGACTCAAGAGATTGGAGTCATGTTAAGGCCCTCAATGATGTTGTTAAAGAAGCAAAATCATCTGGAGAAAAAAAGTATGGTCACACGGAACTTTGAAGAATGACAGCTCTAGCTAGAACTAAAATTGCAACGGTCTCAGTATCAAAGGTACAGCGAGATGTGGTGTGATTGTATGGTGACAACAATATTATCACTAAAATTATACGAAGACTAGCCTCATAATCACTCAGCAGTGATAAGAGTCTTCTGGAGGTATTCTCGAGCTGATTTATAAGAGGTAGATTTCAGGTAGGAATTCAATAAGTGGTGAAAATGGTTTGCTATCCCTGTAAACACACCTTGAAAGTAATGATTGATCTTGAGCACAAAGCTCTACAACTGGGAAATCCATCCCGATTGTATTATCTTTCGTGTCGCTACTAGTGGTGTTTCGCCATCGGAATCCGAAATACTGATATTAGATTGCTCTCTCACTACCTGGCATTCAAGCAATTGCGGAAAATGCTCCTTGAATCTGACCCAAAGCAACGCATCCGGATGACTTTTAGTTACGCTGATTTTATAATCTAGACAACACAGAACTACATACTATCTTATGGTGAGAAGGCCCACGCTATGGTTTACCCTTCAGCCTACGTTTTCTTTTGATGGCTGTAATGCATTAGTCTCTAACAACGCGCCTTCGAGGCCTCGAGCATTCACACCATGTGGAGATATGGATATGGATAAATCTTTGGAGGAGTATAGAGACGCCATGATGAAAGCCTTCAAAGAGCCTCTCTCAAATCGAGATATCTCTGACATATGGGACAATCTGCAAGAACGTCCTACACACCTTTGCGGTGCAGGCAAATCGCTCATTACATGGGATGAAGTATGGAAGTCTTTAGTGGATGTTTATGGAGTATATTGTTTGAAGGAAGCAGTAAGTGCAGCCACAAAAGCATGTAATAAAGGGGGCCATGCGCCAAAGCGAAATTCTACGCCTGAAATTCTAGTCATGCCGTAATATTGCGAGCAATACGTTAGGTTGACTACAGTACAGCGAATATATTCTGATAATATTTTGTTGAAATAAATTATCAAAACATTTAAAACATTTAAAACATTTAAAACATTTAAAACATTTAAAACATTTAAAACATTTAAAACATTTAAAACATTTAAAACATTTAA
>PQXL01000349.1:0-42848 GCA_004916875.1 Botrytis galanthina
ATAATTTGAAATAATATAATAAATTAGATATAATAAAATCATATTATAAAATATCAATGTATAAATAATCTATTTCAAATAAAAATTAAAACTATCGATTATTGATTAAAAAATGAATTTTGGAAATAATAATATATTTTTGGTGTGCTGTTTATTTTGTTTAGAGTGAGATAATGTTGATTGTTCATTATTCATTATCCATTATCCATTATTCACGATTCCAATATCTCTTTGCTTAAATACGATACCCAGCTACCTAGTAAATCAGAATAAAAGTTGATTGTTCATTATTCATTATCCATTATCCATTATTCACGGTTCCAATATCTCTTTGCTTAAATACGATACCCAGCTACCTAGTAAATCAGAATAAAACTTGGTACTAAAGTACTCCCAGGTGATAGCAACCTTATCGCTGCTTAATACCACATTTATTACTATCCAAGATCTTTTCTCGCTCATTTCTTGCTTGGTTCCTGGACTGATCATTCTTAATACTCACCTAGTATAACATCCTAGTATCTAGAGACCTACCTACCTAGGAATCAGAATAATGCTCAATCACTTCGGAACTTATTTCCCCCTCCAATCCAACATGGAAGGTCCTCTCAATCCTCTATGGGTGATGTACAGGATATTCGCCATCGTTTGCTCCTTTGAAGATCCTCTCGTGTGGACGCTCGCGAATGATGGCTTCCTCGTCCTCTTCTAGCGCTTCGAGAGTTGGATGTGTGGAAGGGAGACTATCATGTATGTGTGATTGGATTGCAAAGCGGCGTGGGTGTCAGAAACTACGGGATTGGGACAGAGGAGTTCAGCTATGGATGCTCAAAGATCTAATCTTCACACTTACGCATGAGCATATCGATATTCCCGCATCTCCCATGGTATGATCCTTCACCATGATGCACACCAACCCGATCGTTGAAGGCCGTCAGTTTCGTCTTAAAAGTACCTTCTTATGCAAGCGACCGATAGATCAAAATGTGAACTGTGCCTTGGATTTCTTGACCATTCTTCCCTCGGTCCAAGGTAGATGGATGGTAGTACGACTGTACGAGTATCTTCCTTCAAGAATGGAGTACTACTGTACTAGCCCAAGATTATCTCGTAGCCGTTCCGATATGTGGTGAATGAATGCGTTTTGGGATGGGATTCGCAACACGTGCGTACCCGTCGACCAATCACACGTTGGTGATAAAGGGTTGAAGCCTTTTCGAGGATGTACGGAGGTTGACGATATAAGTATTATAAAACACACCAAAAAGCAACCGAGTTTTTCCCCATTTTTATTATTTAAGTTAATTATATCATTACACTAATTGAAAATTTATATAGTGAATTCTAAATAATAAAAATATTATAAATTTATTTTAATTCTAATAAAATCATTCAAATTTATTTAAATTCAAAATTTTCTTTTTGAAAATATTATTTTAAAGCTACTTAGAATCTATTAAAAGCTTTAAAAGTTTTAAAAGTTTTAGAATTATAAAAGTTGAAAAAAAGAATAAAAAACTTCAAAATTCAAAAATTTAAGGGGGAAAGATTGAATATCTAATAAAATTAGTTAAAGCAGTATTAGAATATTATAAAACAATAACTTTTATTAAAAATGAGGCTTACAAGACTTATCCCGTCAACCACTGTATAGAGGTTGTAAGGGTAAATATCACGGAGGAATAGCTATGTCGATTGGTCACTTTGATCATATGATAGGTATGTATAATGATAATAAACTAGATTGACTTGAGGTATGATTATAAGGATTATACCTACCTTATATAAATTGATTGAGCAATGGAATCGCCTAATTAGATATTAGAGTTCACAAATGAAATGGAATAATAGGTTATATGGTAATCATGGTATAGGCAATTCTAAGAAGTGCCTTGTTGGATCACGTGTTGTTGCACAGGACGGTGAATTCCGTGACAGTAAATAATGTCAAGCCCACTTTTAATGGAATCTTACTGTTTTTAGAGAATTTATTACTATTTTAAGCAATTTGAATAGATATTGAACTATTTCTCTCTAAAATTCGAAATTTGAAGTTTTTATTTGCTTTTTATTAATTTTAATAATTTAATAGTATTTAAAGTTTTTGAAATTCTTAATAGGTTTTAGATAGATTTTAAATAAAATTTAAAATTAAAATTGTATAAAAAATCAATAATTTTGAATAAAATATGATTTTTAATAATACTTTTGTTTATTAAATTTCATTATATAAATATTTAATTAGTGTTGTAATTTGATTGATTTAAAATTTAAAAATGGGGAGAAATTCGATTGTTTTTTAGTGTAATTGATAATACTTATTTTTCCAATCTCTGTATATGTGTGGAGGAATAATACTCCACAGTGGGATCCAAGCTGGGAAAATAAATTAGAATGGTCCGGTTGGAGTAAGATCAATCAGAATAAGGCCGAGGGTTTGAATTTTCAAGTAGAAGCAATTCAGGTGTTGTTGTAATATGTGTGTTCAAGCAAGAGAGAAGATGGTAGTCACGAATTACTATGAGTTTGTCAAGTTTATGAGTGATTCATTGAGCAATTGAACACGAATCGAATCATTAGAAGGATGATGGGTGATGGATGATGGATGATGGATGATGGGTGATAGATAATGGTGTAAACAATAATACATGACTATAACAGCCCTCAGCATTCAAACACGTCTCATCTATTCTAATTGACTTTGATTACCATCTATCATCTACTTGATTTCTTAGTTTCTTGCTTTCGTGCTTGAAAACTACCTACCTCCTTATTTCAATTCCTGTAAAAAATCCATGTATTCCCTCCTACAACCCCCATCTACATCTACCCTCTTCCAGTCGCATCCCCACCAAACCTTCCCGCCAAACCTTCCCAACCAAGTGTAATCATCCATTATGCATAAAATCCTAGAGTAGATAACCTCTGTGATCATCTCAACCGAACCAAACGTCCCGACACCTTTCCGTTGCTTCGGTATCGATCGCTATCGCATTCAGCTGTGACGGACTTTGCGGCACATGCGAAATCCCGGTGTGTGGGTTCCGTTCATACCGGTCATCGATATATGCCATCGATATATGCCACAAAGTGTATATGAGATGGTGTGTGCTACATACTTTTGTACATACGGTATCTTCAACGTGCAGTTAATATATAATTATTATGTGTAATGTGTATTTTTTTGATGTATGCGAGGTATATCTGTGTATATCTCTATGTATATGTATCGGAGATCTCCAGATGATTTCTAATGTTCCACTACTCGAGACATGTAGTTCTCAGCAGCTAATGGGCAAGTCCTCCGTACTTCTTCCCTTTAGTTCAGCTGGAATCAAGCATCCTCTGACTTGACGTGAGTAATAAGCATGGTTCGTACCAATATCTAGTTCTGGATAGTTACACTGATTGGTCATATCGTATCTCGTGAGTATCGTTACCCATAGGTCTCTCCAAATTTTCAAACCTCGAAACTTCCATAGACGTCACAGTTTTTACGATAGATATCGCCGTATCATGCATGGTACGATGTTGGTGATTGCCAAGACCATGTTCATTATCAACATCTTCTATTGACCGGCATGCATCTCTGCTCTTCTCTCCTTCACGGACCACTTCCACTTCCATTTCCACCTTTCCACATGCAAACTGTTTTTCTGGAGACCACCGCTTTAGGTGAGTGGACACCGACGTTGGACGGGGGGTGGGTGGAAGAGGGAGGAGGAATTTCCTCTGCGTCTACGTACAGAGGAACGCGCATTTCGTATATACCTACTTCGTACAGACTTCGCACCATCAACCACCCGTGAAGTTCTTGCGAGAGGTTTCCGTTCATCAGATTACATACATATCATAGTAGAAACCCTTACATGCCATCTCTGTCTTTGCTGTTAATATCGATCTATAACCGGTAGACATGTTGAAAAATCTCTTCCATCACTAAGGTTAATATTCCATACACACTTCCCCCCCTGTTTCCCCTCCCGTGGCGTGTATGCGGACCTGAACCTAACGGGCCATCTACACCCCTCCCTCGCCTTTCCAATCGCATCTCAAATGGCATGTTATATGATACCTTATACCATACTACAAGATATTACCAGCATATCCAACCATCCCAAATCAAGCTTCCCCCAACCCAAGCCGTCCACCCACCCATCCACCCCATCCCAAACCAATCATCGCACCACGCACCCCATCACCACCACGGATTCCCACCCGCTGCAACGAATCCAAAGCAGCAACTTACCAGTACGCTAGGACTCTCGCATCACAAAGTGCGTGAACACGCTTACCCATTCCAGCACCCCTGTTCCCAACCCAGTCAGTCAGTCATCCACTGAAAAATCCAAGTTTTGAGAGAGGCGAGAAAAATATGCATTGGTATTTATATGCTGAGCGCTGAGTGCTGAGCAGGGGGACCACAATGGAAAGAGTGGAAGTGGGAATTTCGGTACCGCATGGGTTTTGAGGGTGGGAAATATCGATATTCATGAGATTCTTGCGGTTTTTTGGGGGGGTTTGGTCTGGTTTGGTTTGGTTGTTGGTCTTATCTTGGAGTGGGTGTTGATGATGGGTTTGCTGGGGTGGGTGGGGGTGTGAAGATAGATGCGCTTGGCTTGTATTGTGCTGAAGAACGAACTTGGTTACTCCGTATTCGATATTCGGATTTGAGAATTCGGATTGGGGTTGGGGTTGGGGTTGGGAGAAATATATTATCGCGTTGATTTAGAAATATAGAAATATAGATATTTACAATGAATATATCTTTCCCCTCTCTACAAAGTAAATAATATGTCAAGATTTACCGAGTCATCGTCGGAAGTAATACATATCAATCCCAACTACAATACTCTATAGGTAGGTACCTAGATAGTTATTAATTATATGTACGAAAGACAAGACAACGCAAGACGAACCAACATATTTCAATCTGGGTCTATAAATCACTCCTCCCATCTCGCATTCCTCGATAGAATTTTTTGCCTTGTTTTATATCCAGATACCTAGATGCATTTCCATATATTGTGACACTTTGTTATATCTATAACTTTAGCTAGTATCACTTAATACCACCCCCTTCCTCCCTAACTTCTAGCGTCAAGATGTAACCATACCACACTATAACATACCATACCATACCATACCATCCATCACCCATGCTCCTCAGCTCCATCCCTCAATCCAAACATCACATCCACACGCAAACATCAAAGCTTCACACCACCCACAGACTCTATAAAGAAGTACCTACCTAGGTACCTACTCTAGGTACATACCTAGTCTCAATATGTAAAATACAATAGGTATGAAACCGTATGACTTCATTCTTACATCATACCTAGGTAGTCACTGATATGATATTACCTACACCAAGTACTATATCATATCATATCTTTCTCCTCCTCCTCCTCCTCCTCCTCGGTAGTCTATCGTAATCCCTCACTAACAACTTATCTTCAAGCATCAAGCATTAAGCATCTATCCCTCTACCAAGAATCAAAGGCATGCATGCATACAATACAATATATATACAATCCAAAATCCCGATACCTAAACTTCGTAAAGAAGCTACACTCCACTGGTAGCGAGACGATTACCGCGGACTAGGTAGATACTCGTGCAACCAGAAAGTATACAACTCCAATGCTAAATACACTATATCAGCTTTAATAGATTAATAAAATCCATTATTTTTTTTAATCCTATTATATTAAATAAAAATTTGAAAAAATAAATCAATTAAATGATTTGTTTATATTAAAGTTCTACTACTTTTAGTATAAATTTTATTGATTTATACCCCCTTTAAACCCTAAAAAACTTCCCCACAATAACTTAATTCTATTAAAATAGGAGTTGCATACTTTCTAGTCACACAAGTATATATATCTCTTTTGTACAATATATGATAGGTATGAGATGAGGATCTTAATAGGTGGTCGAGATAAATCAGATTCATTTATTTATTCATTTCTATCTTTCGATCTTTCTTTCACGGTTTCTCGAATGCTCAAATTTACTTACTTACTTGTCTAGCTATCTATTTATTAACTTATTCCGTATATACGAAGGTTGGAAGGGTAAGTATTGTCAATTACACTAAAAAACAATCGAATTTCTCCCCACTTTTAAGCTTTCGACCAATCAAATCACGATGCTGGTTGAATATTTATATAGTGAAATCTATCTGGCAAAAGTATTATCAAAAATCACATTTTATTCAAAATCATTTTGAAATCATTAATTCTAATTTGATTTTGAAATCTAAATTCTATTTAGAGTTTATTTAAAATCTATAGTAAGTTTCAAATGCTTTAAAAATCACAGAATTGTTAAAATTGATAAAAAGCAAATAAAAGCTTCAAATATCAAATTTTGGAGAGAAACAGTTCAATATTTATTCAAATCATTTAAAGCAGCAATAAAATCTCTAAAAACAGCAAGATTCCACTAAAAGTGGGATTTACAACACTTACCCTTACAACCTCTATATATATATATATATGTACATCTAAACTACATCCCCACGTATCAAGCAATACACACGATGAAGAATTTCATCATCATTATGATATATAATACATATATACTAAAACATATACGAAAACATATACCAAAATACATACCAAAATACCTCGTAAATAGTATTAAGTAGCTCCCTCAGGGAAAACAAAATCCTCGCGAACTTTTCTTTCCTCGTGTCTTGGCGGGATACTAGAAAGGCGCACTAGGAAGACGCACTAGAAAATCAGGCTAGGACTTGTCCGATGGGTTGGTTTGCGGAGGTATTCGGTCCGTTCGTTTATGGGGCGTGTGAGATGTGTTTAGGTAGTGGGTAGTGGGTAGGTAGTAGATAGATACTTGGGTTTGTGGTGTGGATTGGGGATTTAGGATTTAGACTTTATGATGGATGAATGGATGAATGGATGGATAGATAGATTTTGAGAAGGAGGGGGTAGGTAGTTAGTTATGGATACATGGATACTAAGAATCGGATTTGTGAAGCGATGTTAGATAGATAGCTCGGTCGGAAATGTTGGTCGAGCTAGAGTTTACATAGATACTATACAGGCTCTAGGTACTTCGTAGATATGCCGTGGTCTGTATGTGTATAGAGGGAGACGAGAGAGGTTAGCAATTTGGAGACTAGATACGAAGAATTTTTCGTTTGGGGAGTGGATGGGATTATAATTTGTGTAGACTTGGAGGGCTAAGAAGATTACTGGGGTGGGGAAAGGCTTGATGGGTATGTTTATTTATATGTATATACGATATACGAACGTCCAAAAGATGATGGATTTCTTGACAAGCAGAGAATGTATACCTAGGTGTATATATATATGGAGATCAGAGCAAAACAAGTAGATATGGAAATACAACTCAACTAAAGCATATCGGCTACGCGCGCCCGAGAACTCTCAATTCTTCGGGGAAAGGGATGGCGAGGAAGCGAGCAGGTACAGGCAGCGTAAGCCATACAGTTATCTATTGAAGCCAAGAAGTTCCCAATGCATTCGGTATATTATGGGCGTCCCAAGAATTGTTCATAATGAGGGGAAATGCATGTATGTATGCATGCATCGACGCCATGGATTTGTATAGTGCTAAGAGGCGCGAATGCATTGTCATCCGGTCAGGTGTGTATGTATGTATGTATGGACAATGCTTACTTCCCATACCAATTCTTTGGGATATATATTCCGCGCTGTAGATGTGTCTGTCGTCTTCTTTACTAATCGCACATCATCACAGAAGTATTGTTGTGTATCTCCGGGTGGGCGGGGATCGGTGGCGGAGGGGGGAGGAACTTTCTTCATTCTGTATGTGTATATTAGATCTCATGACTATTCACATTACAAGTTCATTTGTATGTTAAGATTTGACTCGTCCATTTCAATCCCCAATTCTACTTATTCATCTACCCCTCATCACCAGAAATCAAAATCGAAACACCAGCATCCACCCCTCACTTGCCACAAAAGCCACATTCCTATCACATTATCACATCATCATATTCTTATCGATCGGAACCCCTCTCCAAAGATTTGCTACCGGATTACCATGCTTTGATTCGTTTCATCAATTACACATTATGGTGCGCTTCACTCGATGCCGAATCGGCTTCAGCCTCGAATCCCCTCGATGTACATGTTGCATCCTGGCGGCATATGGGTTCATGGATTTGTGTTGTTTTCAGCCTTGGCAGGTATCGGTCCATGTGAAACGTAGTTTGTAAATTCTGGGATGTCTTTTGATGGGCTGAGACTCTTTGTCATATAGTTGCTGATTTTAGTAATTTTATTTATTAATCATTTGGTTGCTCTTTTGATGTCACTACAATCTACAATCCAAGGATCGATAAAGATTTTATCTGCGGAGTTTTCTCCGTATTCTTCGTTATGTGCTACCGTCAAATATACATCTGCTTCCAGTGGTTACACCAGGCGCGCGCCCAAGATGACGACCATCCATCAAACGTCTCATTTTCTTCTCTTCGTCGCTTGTTCATCAATGCGAAAAAAACGGTTCCAACGTTACATTTCACTAGTTAGTTAGTCCAAAGTACATCATCGAGCGTCGCCTGAATTTGCTCATCATCTTAGGGGGTGGCGAGGTCATATTTTTAATTTCCATTTCGTATTCCATTTGTCCCATGGATATCATTTTGACATTCCTGATGGGTTGTCTCGGAGGTTTTCTCTCCAGTAGCTAGGTCTCTTGCCGCTGGACCGGGTTCCTGAGAACTGGCGTCTCTGCATAGAATCATAGGGCTGCGTATAAAATATCTTCCGACGAGGGATCTACACGAGCGCTTTGCCTTGGCGCTCGTCTGCTGTTTCCTGAAACTGAATAATGTTTGTTTCTTTTTTGTTTTGGCCCACATCCCATACGATCACAATCTCCTTGCGTCCTGTAGATCTCTCACGATTGATTCTAGCGGGTTGAAATGTGTCTGCCTTGAATATCATCATCCCCGATTCGTCGATTTACGGACTTGGGCGATGCTAGAGTTTTAGTTTCGCGCTTGGCTGAGGAAGTTTGACGGTGTGGATTTTGATTCGTTCATATTGTTGGAGGCTTGGTTGTCTGCGCGGATAATACACTGTATCGCGCGGAACTAAATAAATATACTTCGTTTATTACTATGTTGGCTCCTGTTGGCCCGTCCCTCTGCGCTTTATTACCTAATGTCTATCCAACAAGGTCGTCGACAAGTAAGGCAATTGTATAGACAATATTATTGTATACGGAGTAGAATCGATCGAGAGTAGTGCTCTCGCAGACAGACATTGTGTTGATATCTTTCTCGCCCCGCAAACACTCATCTCACAAAATCCGATCATTTGCCGAGATCTCTCTCAGCATCTCACAATCCCCATCTCCGCCCCGCTGTCCAACGTCAAATTCCACGCTTCGTACCTATGACATTCTTCCGCGTGTATACACATCATGTCTGGCATGTAGATGTTCCTCCAGTCTTTTCCTCCTTTGATCATAGCCCGATGTATGCGCACGGAACATCATTCCGCGGACGATACACCACGACTCCATAATAATATTTCTCTTCGGAGTGAGTGTGAGGATCGGAAAGTCGTGCCGATGTGCATGATGAGTGTGGATTATGATGTCGTGTCGTGGCAACGCGTCTGTGAGTGGGGTGGGTTGGTGGCTAGTTGGTGGAACGGGAAGTTGAAGTGGAGGTTGCTTGGTTAGCTAGCTGAGGTGGATGTTATTAGGTAAGCATTGATGGGGATGAAGTAAGATAGGAGGATGGGAAAAGGGGGTGCAGGAGAAGCGAGCGGGTGACGGTACACGTGATAATGGCAAGGTAGTGAGTGCTTGAATGCTCTCTAAGTTTTCATGTTTGGGGTTTCGTGTCTAGTGTACTGACATGACTTGAGGATATTCGTAAATTGAGCTAGAATCTAGAGATCAAGGTGAGATTGTAAGATCCTAGTATGGTTTTCGAAGTTGAAACGCCGACGACGAAGATGACTAGTACATGCTTTATTTATGCAGCCTTGGAACTAGTGGATTATCAATTCTAGGATGTTTTTTGGAATTGAGAGATATCCCGGGGACTATACTGCGAAAATGAAGTACTTAGCATATTGCTTCAACAACATTATATCTCACCATTTGGGGTGTTGAACACGAAAAACAACTTATTGTCTACAAGCATTCTCCTTTATTCATAGGTTATGTGCTTACTTTTCACTTATCAATGCTATGATATTAAATTGCTGGGCTCATGTGCATCTTCGAAAAGTTACGATTTCCTTGTAGCCAATTAACTTATACGCGGCATTTTTGCATGTTAGCACAGTATGCTGGTGATATATATTTCACCTCTATTGTGATGGACTTTTCAATATCTGAATATTATTTGAAATGATAGAAAAGGTATCAGAAAGTATTAGGGTTGTAAATTCAATTTGATGAACATGTTATGACCAATCATACAGCACCATTCGACGAGATAAAGGTAAACCCTTTGATTGTTCTATGGATAGCACATAATTGAGCTCTGCTGTGAGATGATCTGAATAATTCAATATCATTATTATCTTTGATATAACAGTTGATACAAATAAAGAAGCGGTAGATGAATATCATCAGGCGATTACATACATCACAGCCCCAGAAAGTATGAGTTTTAATGACAGGAAAGGTCGATTCTACAGGGATGTATTGTATTGTACTTGGAGTAGAAGGGGGTCAGTGTATGATACGCGAGGTGGGTCGGGGGTAAGGAGTTCATAGTATAGAGTTACGGGATGATGAAATGGGAATGGACTCGAGAGAAGAAGGGTATGAAAAGTCGATATGAAAATATGCAATAGCGACCTATGTAGAGATAACTGTACCTCTATTTCGATACGGAATATTAGTCTCCAGTCTAGCTATCACGGGCCTGGATGGGGAAAGTGAATCATGTATCCAGTGTCATCACATCTAGGCCTGTTCATAGGTACCCGCGGTGCGGATGATGACCTCGAGAGATAATGTGCAAGACGGGTAGGAGCTGAAACCTCAAACGTATAACGTGTAGAGCAAGTTATCTGTGCATCGTATTCACAGATTCCAAGAGTTTGATGGAAAACCGGGATGGCACTGCAGAAATGTGAGTTCTACAATTGAATAAATCACTTCTCATGGGGGAATCATGATTTCGATGAACGGATATCAAAGGCTTTTTATCTAGCCAGTGTGAAATGCACAACAGAAAGTGCAATATTGGTGACTCAGAAACTTGTTCTCATCTAGTTTGACTTGATGCTAATCCTCATTTATTCATCTTAGTTTGTTCTCATAGAGAAATTCTGTAGGATGTGAGATAGTTCTTTCTGTGTAAATAGATTCATAACTTCAAATTTCATGGGATGATGTTGAAATCGATTGGGATTTGCTTTAGTAAGGTCTATCTTGAGTGAAGTATAGCTGTGTAATTTTCAGACGGAGAGAACGGATTGCACAAAATGACGAGTCGAGAAGCGAGTTTCCATTTATAACAGTGTAGGCAATAGTATTTCCCGTATTTCGTATACGGGTTAGTTTAATGATGCGTATCAAATTTTTTCGAAATATATATATAAATAGTATAGAATTCAATATCATTTAATTATTCAATACTATTAGCAATATATTGAAATATCAGAATCCAATATAAAATATACATTCCTATTCAAATTAGATTAGAAATAAAGGATTCCTATTTAATTTGAAATAAGGAAATTCCATTAGTATTTCAGTATATTACTAGTATTCTTTAGGTATATAAATATATATAAGAGTAATATAACCTCCTTTCTATACATACTAGCTGCAATATCAATATGCTAATACGCGCCACAGTTTCACTGTAGTATACTATTGCCTACACTGATTTATGATGAGATGAAGATTTGTTTACCTTTCCCACTAATTATTCAGATATCGATATTAGCTGATCATGAATTATAATGACTGAGATTTTGGGGATTGTTTAGACTTGGTAGGCAGAAAATGGAATTGGCAGAAGCAGAAGATGAAATGGATAGGGAAGGAAGGTATGTGAAAAGAATGTCGTTCTTTCTCGAAAAATTTCTTTAGCTAAATAACAATATTGACAATATGATTACTTGAGATTGGAATTGAAATTGGAATTGGAATATAATTGTGTACTACAACTTCACTTTGAGGTGATATGGAATGGCGATCCAGATTCTGAGTCACTAATTCAGAAAGTAAAGCCGAGAATCAAACAGCTGGGAGGTTGAGAATGGTATTGCAGATTAGATATGCCTCGCTGGGAATGTGAATCTTTAAATTATGATCCAAAATCACTCTAGCTTTAGCTTGGAATAGTGCGCTATCAAGCACTTAGGTCAAGGCAATATAGTCCCCAGTTTGGACCTACCTCTCAATCAATATCGTAAAGACTGTCCTGCTGGTCCCGTGGTTAACATTGTCCACCGAGAACCCCGGCCTCTTTGATATTGATTGATACAGTAAACGTTCATGGTTTCTGGGTACCGCTCGTGAGGGCGGTATTTCTTTTGATTTTTTGCACTTTTTTTGGACCTTGGAGACAGCATGGGGAGAGTATACTTTGAATGAAGATTTGGAACTTAATTTTTAAGACTTAAAAGATTAGATGGGAGTATTTTTGAGAAGTGTTCTTTTCGGGGAAACTGCGGAAAATTATTTTGGTGTACGGTTGGGAAGTATTCGTCCCTATACATAGGAGGAGATTTAGTTCCCAAGCTATATAAGTCAAAAAAAAGTACACCACTCATCGACATCAAAGTGAACTGATGGTCCCGTGGCCCCGTGGTAACACGTTATACTGAGAACCCAGAGCCTTTGATGTCGATAACCCTTAGAAGCAAATCCACGGGATTTCTTCGTACTACATCCCACGGGATGGGTATTTCTTTTGCATTTTTTTTTGGAATTTCTAGACGTGTATCAAAGGTCTTTTTGGAGATTCCGAGTTTGTAGTATGTTTTGGGGGGATTGTGGAAGATTCGGGTAGGAACTTGCCGGGCAATCTTGGTGAATAGGGATTAACGCTCTGTGCGTAGCGAGCCGAAGCGAGGACTGAAAAGGTCGCAATGTGAAGTCAATTCCTGAGGTAAAGTGGTAAGGGTGTTGAGAATAATGATGAAGCAAGTACCGTTGGCATGTGAACAATTTAAAGAAACGCCATAATGATAAGTTATGCTCCAGAAGCCTCATCTTCTACCGATTAAAATCAAAAGAATACTTCATGTTTCTTCGCGTTAATGGGGCACACCAAGTTAGATTTGCGTGGCTTTCATAAGACTGGCAGAAAGAAGATCGATAGAATACTGATGGCTCGTGTATTGATTGGACTTTGCTCAAGGCCTATCATCCAAAGAAGAATTGATCACGGCAGTTAGTCCTTCGAAAACTAGGGATATTATCTCATTTTAGATCTATGAAATACGAAGAAGTAACATCATGCCACATCCAAAGAATTATATTGCTGAATATTATCCTCGAGCATTCGCGCCACATCTGCATATGTATTCCGCGTCTCTTCAGCCCAATAAACTGAGATACATGTGCTCGAGCTAGCTCAAGAAGTTTTGGTTGCTCAGATCGAAAACCACAGGCGTTGGGCAGCAAAAGATGGTTACGAAATACATGGCGATGTTACAATGGGTTTTAGGTTCTCCCAATCAAGTGTTTTTTCGCCCAGGATATCGTCGCCTTCGGTATATATATGAAGTGATTGAAGCGCCGCAAGATCCTCTTCTTCAAATCATGAATAACTTAAATTTGCATAAAAGATCATCTATCTATATATCGAGGCCATAATATTGGCCGGATCACTGTCTCCAATTAAATTCTGGTTCTTGCGCCGTGAAACTCAAACTAGGTCTCCGTAAACTCCCGTGATATCTAAAAAGCTACAAAAGAACAAAAAGGCTTAGAGTAAGCCAATGCAAATCCAGTCACAGCAAGCAATCAAAGTTTCCAATAATCCCTCCACTAGATCTTCCTGTCGCCATAGTAACGCTTACTATGTCTTGTCTGGCGTGGTATAAGTGACGAGTTGGATATCGCATCGACAGCTCTCAAGTCATGATTCGTACTCTCCTCTCGTTTTCTCTTCTTAGAAAAATCCGAATCACTGTCTCCTCCACTCCTCCCTCCTTCATTTATCGCAATCTCTGGTGGAGGGCTTGGAGGTGATCGCAGTAGATTGGGTATATAATCAACACTATCTTGAGATGAAATTGACAATTCTTGTTGTATCGTGGGTGTCACAGGTGTTACAGGTGTGATTGGTGGGAATTGTACACCATCCATATTTTGAATCGATGATTTGTTTCGATTCTTTTCGTGGTTTTGTACAATTACATGGCTGACAACATCACGGAATCGTTTCTTGGTCGAGCTGGAAGTATTGATTCCATCCCAAAGGACTGTGGATGCCACAAAGTCTCCCCCGCTTATAAGATTGGTCAAATCCTTGGCAAGCTCTCTAATTATCTTGTTGGTAATTCGACCATTGAAGACGAATCGAAGATTTAATGTCTCTTTTATCTCATCTGTCTGTCCAGTGCTGTTCCCTCCTCGGACTCCAGATCTTGATTGTTGATCGAGAGGAACAAGGACAATTTTTCTCAATGATCCTATCGGACCTCGCTCTGATAATCTTGGCGCCTGAGTCTCTGGAAAATTGGGCGCTCGGTAAATCTTTCGAATCAGTTCTTGTGTACTGAAACGCTTCCCGGGCTTGGACCGCACCAATTCTTTCAAGGCCCAGATGAGGGCAGCGGTAAATGATTTAGGACCTGGCTTTCTCGTAGTGGAATTCTGAGAAGTTGCAGCCATGTATTCAAATGCTCTTCTGGTGAAGTCAGAGCCACGAACATTGCGATCCATTTCGCCAGCATTGCAGCAGTCAAATATGACTAGAACATCACTTTTAGTGTTTTGTATATTATGTTCCGCGGAGCTCCAGACGATTTCGTGTAACTCATTCTCCTCATCTGGCTGAGTTGTTGATCTAGTTACGTATTAGAAATATCCATATCTGGGGCAAGCTTTCAATATCTTACGGAGTTAAAGCCAATCCATCTCCATCGTCGCTAAGTTTGCCATGCCCGGCATAGTAGACAATGAGAAGAGTGTTTGGATCATCATGATCCGCTACGAACTGGGCAAGGTACAGATTTATCTGAACTTGCGGGTGTTTTCTCGGATTCTGCTGTAGAATCTTTTGTGTGGTTTTATATTTGAAAATATCCCGAAATACATTCTCGAGATCCGCAACCTGCTAAAGTCAGAATTCTTGAAAAATGATCCCTGCTGATAAGTTATTACCTCTTGCTCTACATGTAGGTCATCGTCTTTACGGTCCCATGACAACAAAAGAACATGTACTTCGCGGTATGCGACCGAGGCATTCTTTGAACTCATATGCTCATCGAAAATTGCCTTGAATTTGGAATCATTTGATGCCTCTTTGTCTTGGTAGTCTGTTGGGGGAATAATGATGGTTGAAGCTGTAGTTCTTCTACTATCATTATCAGGTTTCAAAACAGAATTTGATTTGCTGGAGGCCATCCTGTAGTCTGGACACTGCGGGGAAATTTAGAACGAAATTTGGTAGCTTTGTAAAATAGATCCTTTCTGGTTGGAATTTTGCAACGAACCAGCGGGGTACTCCCGATAATTGCCACTTATGTATGAGTTCTCGATTCAATTGTGCCAAAAGCTGGACGCGCAGAATATGAGAGATGATGTGGCTGAGCAGATTGAAGATAAGCCCCACTGTGAATCCTTCGTTTCTTTGGTCAATCTATCGGTCACCACACTGGTTGTAAGCGTGTGACTGCTTGTAATCCATGTCATTATGCAGGTAATATCAGATCGAGGCTCTACAGAGCTTGAGAAGGGTTGATTTAAAGCAGTCTTTGTAAGGCTTTCCTCTGGGCAAATTCAATTCTCTTCAAATCAAACCCTCGCAATTATCGTTTTTCCATACATACCACCCCGAAAAAACAATCCATCAAATCTGCCTCACACAATGTCGGAAATACTGTCAATTGAGACAGAGATTACAGTGAGTTCACAGCTTACAGGAGAAGAATTGCCAGTCTTACTGATTTACAAAAGAGACCACAGACGCCTGAGGACCGTTCAACTTATACAGAGTCTAACAATCCCTCGGAGGTCAGTGTTCCCTCTGATCCTATTTTGATGGATGATTCTGATTATCAAGCTAGTCGATGGTGTTGTTCAATGTGGAGGATAGTGCTTGGTTGAGCATTCCAAGGAAAGGGAATTTTGAATTCAAAATCTTTGCAAGAAAGCAAGAGAAGGGAAAATTCGTGTATCAAGTCAAGGACCCAAAGACTGGGGTTCTGTACAAGGAAGGTGAATGGGTCAAACAGGAAAGGCTTAGTTCAGCTTGATTATGCGGCTTACGGCTCATGGTGGGGTCGGGATTCTATTGGTGGTACATGACAGGCTATACTTGCATAAGCTCTTATGCAACCCGCCATTTGTAGCCATGTATCTAGGCTGAGTGCTTCTCGCAGGCATTGCCATCGCCCATCTTTTGAAAATGAGAGAAATGGCACAGATTGCGTTGTCAGAGTCCCTTGCCTCACGGTTCACTTCAATTGAAACGTCGATATAAGCTACATTATTCCATTCAGCAGATGCTCGAATTTTCCTCGTTACTTCAGCAAAACCAAAAGAATGACTTCCAACACGTTACCATTATTCAACTTCCCATGTACTTCACCCACCATTTCTACTAAATTCTCTGAAGGAAGCACTTTTGCAACAAACTCATCTACTCCTACGGCCAGAAGACTTTCTCAATATCGAGAATCGTTTGCTCAATGGCGCCCTTGGCAAACATCAAAACCTACTACTAATGAAGAATCGCGAAAACCCCATGTGAGAAGTCGTAAGTTTGTATGAAAAAAAAACAACATTGAATTCATTGGCTGATAACTTCTTTCGTAGTATCGGAACATCAAAAAAGCTACCGCTCTTTAAGTATATTTCTGGACAGCGATGAAAACTTCAAGATCTATCGACGCTTCGGATATCTTCATTCCCGTTTACTTCTCCGTAAACAGGATGAGATTCGTCGACTTGAAATGGAGCTGGACGAACTTGACGACCTTGATGAAGCAGAAGACGCCCCCGATAAACGGCGGGCGCGATCTAGAAATGCAGATATAGCAGCTGAGAGAAAAGAGCTTGCTGAAGATCCAACTCTTCGGACGAGGACTATAGTCCTAGACGAGATAGAAGAAAAGTTAGCTGCTTATGGTGAGCATTCCCAATTGAACACGATAGAAATTTACGTACGAACTTATGTATCTTAGACGAGCTACTACTCCGGTCTCAGCATTTGAATGCCATGAACCGTCCTGCTGATAGCGATTATCGAAGCGTTGAGCGATACATTTTTGACAAAAAACCTCTCGTTGACGAGGAGCAAGGATTCATATACGAAAAAAATGACCTCATCACCTTGCGTGAGGGAAGAGAGGGAGCGTATCTCGATACCATGACCGAAAGATTCCTCCAGATCTTTCATTGTGCATTCTTACAAGTAAATATTAAAGTTGTTTCTATAATGAATTCATTGGCTAACAAATGACAGTCAATTTTCTGTACCCCAGAAGACCGAGAAAAGACAACAGATCCAAATCTCCATTTCTATAGCAAGTCCCGAAAAAACACATTCGTAACAAGCCTTCTCGTACTCGTGTTACTCCTTCTCCTCATTCTCCCAGTATTCCTCTTGTACAGGCTCACCGAGCATCATAACCTGGATATCACATATACAGTTAGTATCGGTGTACTACTCATTTTCACACTTCTATTTTCTGCTGTTCTGTCACTTTTTACTCAGGCCAAAAGGCACGAGATATTTGGCGCCGCTGCTGGGTGAGTTTACCTTGCTGATCTATTCGAAACCAGTCTTAGTGAAAAGAAGCTGACCAAACTAGATATTGTGCCGTATTGGTAGTGTTTATTAGTAATATTCCGAACACTAATTGATAGTCGAGCATTCGTTCGCTCAAACTCACTCGACTGTATTTTTTATGTTTATGAAAGGAGAATGGGAAAAGCACTGATCATCACTGGAGGGTGTCAAAAAATTTACGGCCGACTTATTTAAATTTCAAATAGATACTGAACTTAATTCTTGCTTCATTTTTTTCAATCAGGACGTTACTCTTCCATGTACTTCAACTAAAAGGCTCCTTCTCCACATTGTTTGATCCCCTCCAATTCTCTCAACCACCCCACTCTTCCCTCTGTAAACTGTTCTACCCCGGGTCTCAACTTCGTCTCATGGAGATGAAAATCATCCACAGTTCCAATCCTCAAAATACTCATTTTTGGAAACCTCGAGCCAACACGATACATGAGCGTACCACAAGTTCCGCAAAAGTGATTGGTCATTGTCGCCTTGGTCGCAATGGTCTTGGATTGACTGAAGACTTTCAGATTTTCGCGACCACGGATGTGTTTCAAATGAGAATCAGCGATAGTGAAGTTAGATGCGAACATTGAGGCTGTGATTTTGCGACAGTCGTGGCAGTGGCAGATGAATGTATTGAATAGGCCAGGACCTTGGGTTGGCTGCCGGGGAGAGTTAGGGTCAAAGTATTGTATCTAGTGTTTTGATTTTAAACTTACGAATGCGAGTTGCACAGCACCACAGAAACATGTTGCCGTTGCTTCATCTTCGTTAGACCACCCGTCGTTTGCTCCGCCGGCGAGGGGGAAGTAAGGCTTGGATTTGTCTGTAGCGGTGGTATCGGCCATTGCTATCAATTGCTTGAATTTCTTTGGATTCAATGGTGAGGAAGATCGATAATTAAGAAGAGAGTCGAGCGATGATTAGCAGAATGCTTTGGAAATTAAGTGTGAACAGGATGTTTATATAGACAATTCGTCGAGGTAGATATCGACGAATTGTCCGTGCGCCCGCTGTTTCTAGATTATTAAGCTTTCTGTCTCGCTACCGGAATAGGAGATGAGGATTACCGCATTAGGAAAATGCCACTTAATGACATGATCAAAGCGTCATAATTACAACGACCAAGACACGATATCTGAATAAGCAAAAAATTTGATGCCAGAACCAAAATTAAAAGCTTTTTAGCAATGAAAATGTAACTGAACTCGATAAGCGAGGAAGAAAATTGTCAGTGAGATGTATGCTATCATTGCTAGCATTGATTTTTTAAATCGTTTGACCGCTATTAGAATTGGACTGTCAGTCTGGAAGATAGTAATAGCTGAGGTAGATCTTGCTTCGACTCTCGGCCTTATACATTCAAGAATGCACATGCATTAATTGCGCTATTTCTTTCGCACACGGCAATGGCAATAATTCTCTAATAGTTTATGAGGCTTGAAGTAATCTGTTACACCAAATCGCGGTGTGACTGACCCAAGGCAGTTGATGTCTGGATTCTGGATCACCGTATATTGTTGGTGTAACAACAATCTGCAAACGCGCAAAGGGTCCAAGGAAAAAGAAACACAAAGCCATAGTTCACCAAGTCTATTCAAATCAGTGCTCATTGGGTAACGCTTAGAGCCTGATACTGTAATACAGGTGACTGGCTGCCTACTAGATTAAGTCTACAGGAAGATTAAGATTTATAGATGGGCTTTCATTTGCACAAATTTATCACTGACTGTCAAATCAGTCCAACTACTTCCAGACATATCTAAAGACAAAACATCATCACGACGCCACCACTGGGCAAAATGTGCAAAGTTTCATCTATCATCTTGCAATCGGATGGTTGTTTGCTTCTCCTAAATGGCGGGCTTGCGCATAAATGGACAAAATGGACCTACCAACTTTGCAGTGTGTCTCAAGACGGTAGACTCTGCGGCAACGAAGAAAACCTGAACGCTCTAGGGGACGATTACGGATATCGGTCGGGCTCCTGTCTCGTCTGCGATAATGAATACAGGGCGAGGTATAATTACGAAACGGCATTAGCTGCTGCTCAGACTCAATACAATTTGGTAGTTAATGCTGCGTGGAGCAAGAAACTTGAGGAAGAGCAAGAAGCCTGTTACACTATAGACACGGTAATTCTGACTGCTTGGCATAATCTTAGCTGTACTGATCAAGTATTGATGCTAGATTCCATTCATCGAAAGAAAGAAGCGACTTCGCTACCACCACTACCGCTCTGGCCGCTTCTACCGGAACGCGCTACACTGATGAACTTATTGGTGTATTCCATGGGGTGGATTGATTCGAATTATTCTGTTCAATATAGGTTGCAACTGAATTTACCAGCTCAGCTTTGGCAATTTTCTTTGAATGAGAGATAAACGGGTATGCGTTTGGTTCAACGACTCGTGAGTTTAGATATTTAGAGCAGCATGGCGATGCCAAAGACGTGTGTTGGGCACAGAAGTACAACTTGCTATCAGTCCGCGTTGTAGCATAGCAATGAGAAACGGCCGACCTTGGAGCACACCGACTCTCTTCTGAATATTGTTTGTGTGACTTATAGCGTCTTTTATTTTGACAACTTTTGATTCTGGCTAGACTGTTCGTGGGAAGCCTGGTTCTTCAAGAGTTCCTTGTGCTCCGCCTGTGTTTTCTCCTCGTTGACGTTAATCGCGAGGAAAAGATAATGAAGGTGAGGCGAGCATGAGAATTCCAAAGAAAAACCGTTTCCAGAAATAGAGACTCGCTGAAGCGAGTGGTTCTCTTAAATTGTACTTGGAGTATAACAATCTGAGTTGATAAAGTGTTTAGATATTTCTCTCCCCGATTATCAGAGCCTGCGAAGTCGTATAATTTGGCTTTTTGACATGTACTTATCTCAACGTGATCTTCTGGGGAAACTTTCTGGAAGTAAATACAGACAGACCGTCTTATACAATGATTCAGACCGTTCAAAGTTCTCTATCGAAAACATTACATGTCCCACATTTCTACAATCATATGCCACTATCATCCAGGTCACTCTTCCAGTCAATCTAGCGCTTTCCATTCTTCTCTGTTATCAAATTCATAGCATATATGCGGGTAAGGCGTTTTTTCTTGATATTCCAGTCTCAACGGCTGCACTGTTACCTACATATCTAGAGTCCCGTTCTGTTTTCTTCGCCGAATAACGCATGTACCATACTCGTTCCGCATAATATAGTTTCAGGTTTGACTTTAGCTATAAGGCTTTTGGTCGCTGTAGAGCCCGGAAAGATACGTTCATTATACAGTACGATATACAGTCAGCTTTGGCATCCCAACAAGAGCTTCCTCTTGTAAAGTTATTGCATTGCTGTTCTATAATTTTCTTGCCCATCCAATTATATAATCGCTCCAACCATGTAATGATGGTGAATATTTCATGAGAACTTTGGAAGTTCGGATCCCTCTAGTTTTCTTTGGATAATACACATTACCAAATATTCATTTCTAAGAGGAAAAGGTTATCGCGTGCTTATTACTTTCAGTCAGCATGAGAGGTTGTTCATTATTGCCCAATTTTAGGTATAATTTTGTTCTCTACTCAACGACACCATTTGACATAAAATGCTATTGTTAATTGTCTCCTAGAGCCTTTGCACTACATTTGTTCTAGAAAACCATCATCCTGTAGGTCTGAAACTTACGTTGCATGTCGTACTGGTTAAACATAGAAATAGAATATACAGTAAATCTGCTTTTGTGTGCATTTTATGAAGATTTATTACTTTGAGGAATATCATGGCATAGAATCTTATTTTGAGATCAGATCAAGCAAACACATCTTGGAATATATCTTAACTATTCATGTTCACATCTCAATATCGATCCGCCATGTTAGCTCCACCTTGTTCAAGCTTTCTTTATTCGTCACCTATCCACAAGAATTTTTGGGAAATTCACTATTCTGCTATCAACTGGTTTACAAAAAAACTTGCTGAAAACATTTTGTAAATAGATGATATTCATTCAAGCCCTCGGCTATAAAGTGTCTCCCACACTTTGATGCTCGAGCTTTTATACAATAAACCAACTTAAAGTTTTAATAGCTTAGCTTTTGGCCTGTATCTCGTCCTTTCCTGCACTTATTTGTTCTCACCAGGTCTATACCAGAAAATTTTGGACAATCCATTAAATCGACCAAATCAATAATGCCACCACTATCAGATAGTTCTCCCTCCCCAAACAACTCCATTGAGATTGTTACTCGGACCATTGATGAATTCATGGACAAGTTGCAACTAACTTGGGCTATCAATGCTGCAAAGGGAGTTGTCCGTAGGTAACCCATTCCATAAACAACTTTTCTTTCCATTACCTAACCACTGCTCGTTTGTTTGTTTTGCATAACTAACAACTCCAAGAACTCGAACCTGACTCTCTGCTCTGCCGAGAAGTAGAACTCGCACTCCTCCGTGTTATTGGTCAAACCGTCTCTCCCGACAAAGTTTATCTTCGAATCGGCAATGAACTAAACCATTTCGATCGGCCTGCCTATCGCGCAGCCAATCCTCTCTTCCATACTATCTTGCTCTGCTGCTATCAAATGATGCAAGGATGGGCCGATGAAGGATGGTTTGAGAATCTTCCAACGATTGAACAGAGTTTGCGGGATGTGGCTCACATTGATGCGAGAAGACTTGCTGGCGCAACTGGTATGTGGTTTGATCATTCCTTCTTGGTTTGGAGGTGCGCAGTTTACATTTGCTAACTCTTCTCTAGGACTATCGACGCAGAGAGATTTTGAGGCGTATCGAAGTTTAGAAAATACAATGTATACTGATCATCGTTTGAGAATGCGTGTTGATACCCAAGTCGAGATGTTAGAGGGGATGATTGCGAGGATGAAGGCTGCGGAGAACAATCACGATCATAATGATGAAGTTGAGATGGAGAATCGAGGAGAGAATGATGGAGTCTAATGCTACTTGGATATCATCGTCATACTGACATGAGATCTGGAAAAAGACTTTGGACCCTGGATTTGGTTTGTCGATTAGCTCTTCCGTGGCTTACAGAATGAAAAAATGTGTTCATCGAAATCATGATATACACCCTTGGAGATTTTTCTGCATCTATCAGAGATGAAGTTCGATGCATGTTGCTCTGCTGAATATCAGACTAGACTGCGGATACAACCAGGCCCAAAGAAAAAAATTCGAATGCCAAAACCACGATTATCAAACAGACCTGTCCAATTATAAGAAATCCCGTTCACAATAGGAAAAGTCCAAGCAAAAATCTAATAGCATCAAAAACATTCAATCGAGGAATCAGAATAAATCACTCCCCGATCTGCAATCTGAAAACTCATTCCAAAGCTAGCAACCTTATCTCTTATCCAGACATGCAACATATCCCAGAATTCCCCCCTAAACCACACTAAAACTATGCTAACCAATCAAGCGAGCTCTTAAAGCGTAGCTCAAAGCATCTAGAACATCATTCTAAAGTCAAATATCTTTATCTTTTATCCAGATATGCAACACATTCCAATTTCCCTCCTAAACAGCACTAAAACTATGCTAACCAATTAAGCGAACTTATGGAGTGCAGCTCATGGCTTCTAGATCATCATTGTCATGTCAAATACTCTTATCTACTTTCTTGATATGCAGAAAGTCTCATTTCTACCACCCTAGAGTTCTTAAAATCGTACTATTACTTCGATAAGGGTTTGATTGTGAAACACGCGGGAATGTACCACAGTATCATGTACGCAGCAGCTTCCAGAAAACCAGTCACGGTAGCAACATTGAAAGATAAATTCATATGCGTGCCCACTAACATCAGCCACGACTCTCAATTCAAACACTTAGAATCTTGTAGCCATAATTGGCCGTTCATTTTACTATGCTACGCTACCGTGCAGTTTGGACGAATATTCAGGATTCGTTGATGAATGAGAGACATCACCGTTCCCTTTCATTGAGCTCGAAAATTCTTTGTGAAGTGACGGAGTATTTGTCTTCTCCAGAGCTTTGATGCTCTGATTTTAAGGTTGAGCGTCGACCTATAGATGGTAGATATGTAGTGTGTAAATACTTATAGTAAATGACAATCAGTCATTATGATGCAAATCGATTTTAGGGTATTCTTCCGAAAGAGTATATCTAGCGGGCTACATCTTTGGAAATCATGTGGAGATCTTTATATCCAGGGGTTATCCAATAACTTAGTAATGCTAGAAGCTATCAACAATGTAGCCCTGGCTTCCTACCAGAAAAAGCCTGTCACAAGGAAGCTTCCAAACCCCCTTATCTATCTCAAACGAGCTATAGACATGTAGAATCACCGAAAGAAGAGTAGGATACAAAGAAGAGAGATTTTCAATGGTATTCTATATTTGATTTGTTATTATACTTTTTGGTTTCGTCGGATATGGTCGTTTATCCCGGTTCGTGAGCCGAATAAATCTATTGAGCGCCGACTATCTCGTCAATGCTAGCGCAAGTTCAATGGTTCTTTTAAATTAGACCATCCAAATGCCAGCACTATCCACGTCTGATCATTAACACAGGACGAGACAAGCCTAACCAGCCGTCACGAGCCTCTTTCGTAAAATTGATTCTTCAGAACCCTCACTGTCTCATTTCTCTCCAGCTCTGCTCCCCCCAATCCCCAACTCCTTGACCTTATCAACTAGTCCTTCTCCCTCCGCTACCTCTACAACTTCCACTCCCTCTTCCCCCTCTCCGCTCTCGCCCTCATCCCCCGCAATTCCCTCCTCCAATCCTTCACCTCCCTCTTTCAAAACCCACTCCACAACTTCAGTCTTATCCGCCAATTCTGCTTCGTAGACTGCATCATGTCCCTTCTGATTCTGTATTGTTGGGTCTGCCCCATTTTCTATTAAAACTTTGACTGCTTCTAAATGTCCATTCAGGGCGGCCCAATGTAAAGGTGTATTTCCAGAAGCGTTTTGCGTGTTGAGTATTTTGAGCATTTGGGGGTTTTGAGGAGAGGGATTAGAGAGGTGTTTTGCGAGGAGGGTGAGAAGTTCTGTTTGGGATTTAGTTAGATATGAGGTCCAATTCCGGGAGGCAGATTGCGACTGGATAAAGGAGGGAATTACCGTGATGACCGTTGGCGGCAGACATATGTAACACGCCGTTTCCGGTCTCATTATCTCTTGCACTCTCCAACAACTCAGTTGCTGAACATCCCTCCCTTTTACATAATTCCTCTCTCAAAGTCTCGAATTCATCTTTCTCCCCGACCCGAGCAAAATAAATCAAATCATCGATTTCGTCTTCTGAAAAATTGGGTGCCATTTTTCGTAGATGTTCTTATTTTTCGAGTCTGTAACGATTTCCGCTTCGTATTTGTGATATTTCTTCCTTAAGAGTGTAAGTAAACTTTTGCAAAAGACAATGAGGGGTCAATCCAAGCGGCCGCATCAACATCGAAAAAAATTAATTTTCGACATGTAGTCGGTCAAAGAATAATCCGATGAATCTGGGGGCGCTTATCGCGCCTTATCAAGATCCCTGCGCATAACTCTAATTATTACACGTGCCAGCCCCTGATACGCACCCCTGAAAGACATCTCACCGGTGTTAGATTCACTCATCCTTCCCTCCAAACCTCATTTGCATTAATTCATTTCCTTTTCCTTTTCTTTTTCTTCATCTTTTCTTTTTATTATTTATCCCTTATAAGTTTACGTCTGAATCTCCTTTCTTCTCTTTCCTCTTCTTTTGTTAAAAAACTGGAAAGATCATTGGATTAGTAAGGTCAATAGGAAAGAGTATCAACCATGCCTCGACCACGTCTTAATGCCTTCGACTCAAGCGAACCACTTCTCCGAACTACCAATGCTGCCAACGCTGCACGTAGACATATCACGGGATTTTGGGAGGGATTTGTCGATTTTGCTTTCAATGATAATGTGCTTCATGTTGCTATTGGTTTGATGTACGTTTCTCTCCTCAGCCATCCCCTGCATTCACAACCTTCTCCATTACACACACGTGACACACTTCCTCAAACAACCGCTCACAAAAAACAGAATAGCGCAATCCTTCACAGCTCTCATAACCTCACTTGTCTCTTCTGTTCTCCTCCCACCACTATCTCTCCTCCCTTTCCTAAACAAGAACCTTGAAGAGAAATTTGCGGTTCTGAGGCCCGGTCCTCATTATGATGGTATGCTTCATAACCACACTGAGATCGGCGATGGAATCGGAGAGGGAGTAGAAGGAAACGCAACTATGGCTGTAACCATGGGAATGGAATTTCTGTATGGAGCAGGCTATAATACCTTGAAGCAGGCGATAGATGACGGAGCTATTGTTTTAGCTTGGGGGTACGTTTTTGGTTTCTTTATATTCTCCTTCTCTAGCGCCTCCTTGTCTCGTTTTATCATCTTCATGTTCCTCATATTCCTTCTTTCTCCAACATTATATCTTCCCATTTTCCCCCAGACTCGCAATAAAGTAACAAACTAACAACCTCTCAAGTTCCTTCCTAAACAAAGTGATAAACTTCATAGGCGTTGGTCTCGCTCTTTACGGCATAGCAGGTCTCTACCAATATTTCAGTCAAGACAACGCTATTATCAAACACACCGTCCGTTGTAAATATTGTCGCAAGAAGATCTTCGAGAAGGTGTGTTATTTCTCCCCAATTTTCATTCCTTTCCTTTTCCCTCTATTCCTCTTCTTATGAGTCCTTGTCCTCTTATTTTATACCTTCTCACTTACTATTCCTCTTCCCTATCACTGATCCCAATCACCCGTCAAACAACACCAACCCCGTTATGAATTTAAACCTGCTCACAATTGTAAACCCCAGGCACAACGCTGCGTATTCTGCACCTCCTGGCAAGATGGCCGTGAAGATCTTCGTCCCTCTGCAGCTACCATTGGATGATTTCTCTTCTTATGCCTCTTAATCTTCCTCCCATTCTCTTTTTGCTCCTATAACCCACTCTCTCCTGCGCTCCACAACTTCGGCGCAAGCTCCATATATCCTGTACACAATTAACTTCACGACTATACGACTACACAACTTTACGCCTACACACATTAAAATCCCTAACGAAATCAATGCATTACACCAAAAATCAGAATGGAAATTAAAAGAAATTAAAACCCGATACACAATACCAACATAAAGGCAAAGCAAGGCTTTGTAATCTTACACATGTATACATGTACTTACCTGCACAACTACATACAAACAGCAAAAAATACATACTCAATTCAGCGAGGAGTTCAGGGAGATAAATTGTCCACAATCACAAACCACAAACCACAATGTTAAGCAAAGGTACTTTCTAGGAGCGAGGGTGTTTTTGAATTTGAATTTGAGTTTCTTTCATTTCTGGAATTTGGGGCTTGGGGTATGGGGTATGGGGTTTAACTTTGAATTTGAATTTGGCTTTGAGGATCAGTTTAGGTAGATTTCACTTGGTTTACCCATGTCCGTTCGTTCATTTGTTTGTTCAAAATTCATAGTGAGGAGCTTGGTTTGCTTTCTGTTCGATCCTTGACTTGAAAATTGTACTTCTGAGATTGGATGGAAGAAGATGAGAAGATAGATAAAGAATGACAATAGAAGTTTTTAGACTTTAGTTTCAAGTGCAGAGTGATAAGAGTACGATATGCCATGATAATTCATTCCCAGCATCATGTTTCGCAAAAAAATATCAAAGTGTTGAGCCGAAACACCCCATGACAGTAATCTTACCAGGGTGGTTTTACTGCTCAAGAGAACTTGGCTATTTTCAGATCTTGCAAATGGATATCAATTCAATTCGATTCATCAATTCCTATCCTCATCTCAATCCTAAATCCTCCCTGTAAATCACTACTCTTCTTCATCGGTGTTAAATGACAACTACAATTCCGTCTTCCCACCCTTCACAAACTCCACCTCCCAATCCTCTCCAATAGCTACCTTTGGCGCTCTAACCGATGCCCAAGCAGCTTTACTTCCTTCCCCAGCATGGTACGTGATCTCGGCCGTTGTGCTTCCCACCTTTACACTCTTCAATCCACTCCACTCCTTTGGCGCACCAACAACAATAATCTTCTCCACACCTACTTTCTTCATACTCTTTAGATATTTATCAGTCAACTTGCCCTTTGTTCCGATATCCTTACTGCTCAATACCCCATTCTCGAAGGAGAAAGAACGATGAATGTAGGCCCCAGATTGATAATCAAATGTCTCGCCATCATCCACATATAATTCTCCGGTTGCCTTTCCTTCTTTATTGAGGACGAGAACAAGAGTATATGGATCCCATCTCATAAGGCCCGAACTTCTGCGGGGACGATCCTTGCGAGGGATGATATGACCACCTTGCATAAGTAGAGGGATTTTCTCGAGAGGAGCTGCAATTGTAGTTTTCCCTGCGCCGGTATAGATGGTATAGTCGAAGTAATCGTAGTAAACTTCACTGTCAGGAATATAGATCTCGACGCTATCGGCACCTTCTGTGACGACTGGCTTAGCCAGTAAACCGGTACTACCGACAAAAAATTGATCGTCGATTGCGAATCCGGATTCGTCTTCTGGATATTCGAAGTAGTGTGGTCTGATAATGGGTGTTCCGTCTGTACTGGCTTCATGGAATGCGGTGTACCAGGCAGGGAGAAGAGAATAACGGAGACGGAGAGCTTGGGTTATAATATCCGTGTATGGATCACCGATGAGATATGGTTCACGTCTTCTAGTATCGATATGTGCATGCCCACGGAAGAAGGGGTAGAAAGCACCAGCTTGATACCAACGGGTAAGAAGATCCTTTTCAGGGTTACCGAAAAATCCACCAACATCTGCACCAGCAAATGGGAAACCTGCAATGCCATTGTTAAGAATCATAGGAAACGCAGCTGCGAGATGATCCCAGCTAGCTTGGTTATCACCAGTCCACATAGCTCCCATGCGTTGACTTCCGGCGTAAAAAGAACGAGTGAGAATGAACGGACGGCGAAGTTCACCCTTCTTGCGCTCGACCATTGCTTCATAAGTTGCGTTGACGAAGGTCAAACCGTTGATATTATGAACATCACGGTGCTCCCAGTTTCCGAAATGCAAATTGTCTTTGGGCATCGTTGTTTCAGGTCCATTGAAAACCGATGGCTCGTTCATATCGTTCCAAAGGAAGAGATTAGGTGTATCGAAAGCAGCCGTCTTGAAGAGACTTTTCCACCATTTGATTGCTGCAGGATTAAATGCGTCAACCCAGTGGGAAGATCCTGGCCAACACCAACCTTCATAGATACTGCCCTCTTTATTGTGAACAGCCAAATCCTTACTCTTTAATTCATCAACAACCTTATAATTTGCTTCATTCTTGATGTGAGGGTCGATGATTGCAACAAGCTTTCGATCGGATTTATCCAAGTGCGACAACATGTCAACGTGGTTTCCGAAAGTGTGAGGATCCCAGGTGAAATACTTCTTTCCATCAGTATACTCGATGTCAAGCCAGATAACATCATATGGGATTTGGAATTTGTCGAACTTTCTGTCAACATCCTTGACATCCTCATCTGTAACATAGTTCCATCGACATTGGTGGTAACCAATGGCAAATTCTTGAGGAAGCTGTGTGAAGCCTGTAAGCTCTCCATATGCTTTTGTAACATCCTTTGGTGTTGGTCCAAGGAAGACAAATACATCGATTAAACCACTCTCCGAGAACCAATGAGTTTTTGTATCAGTTTTTCCGCTTAAAGGGTTCATGGATGCTTTCTCCTTGATTATATCAATCCAAGTCTCGGCAGCGTTCAGCCAAAAGACACCAACAGTTGAGGCTGCACGATGTGCTTGCATGAAAGGAATGGCTCCGTATAGAGTCATTTCGCTATCCATGATATACTCGAAAACATCAGCATTGTATAAACGATAAGGATCTTTATGATTGCCCTCTCCACCTCGGGTTTGCTTCAATGACAAAGGTCCAGCGTGTTCTGGGATACCAAAGACATGTTCATATCCGGGAAAGGTAATATCAAGAGAAACACTTTCAGGACCCTTAGGTTTTGAGTCGGTATTTCCACCGAAAGATTCATCCCACCAGGTCGACTCATCTTCGCCGGTTTGAACTTCGGCTGATTCTTCTTCGCCTTCTTTCTTTTCTGGCTTCTCAATCTTCGGTCTCCAATGTTCCATGTTCATCAATCCCCGTTCATTAAACTTAATTTGTATCTCGTCATCCCTCTTGAAATCGATTGCAAATGGAGCATGTGTAACTTCCGCCTTGAACTTGCCATCTGGGCCGAATGTAATGTGCGAAACTCCAGGGTACTTCTTATACTCTGCATCCTTACTCAAAGTCAAGCCTCCCACAATTGCCCAATTTGCAGCCTCATTATAACGTTCCTTTCTAGCTTTACTACCATGTCTCAATTCAATCTCGCCTGTTTGACGTTTTTCTTCATCAATTGTGACTCTCGCAGATCCCGATTCAAGGAAAGAGATGGTAATCGGTAACCTGACCGACTCTCCTCCACTCAATTTCTTGAGGATCGTTCCCTGTAGCTGACCATCCTTCCATGTTAATGTCTCTGAAGCCAGTCGATAAGGAGCTTGTAAGCTCCAATTATCTCCCACGGCTGTTGCTTGATCCGCATATGCTCGATTTCGTTTGCAGAATCCAGATTGATCGCATGTTTTGAAATTCTCATGCTTAACAGATACTATTTGGATTGTTAGTGGATTCTACACAAAAAGCTCTTGTTGGCATCCTCACTAGCTGGTGTAATCAAGCTGCCAAATGTTGATAACAAAACTAAATATCCTGTCCATTGTGAGGACAGATTTAATGGTGACTTCATGATTGAGAATACATGCAATATTTAGCAATTGCACTCAATTCAGATGAAACCAAGTTGCTAAATAGCTAAATATTTGAACAAATGGCTTGTACAACAGAACCATAAAGAATTGAAGTCTTGGGTTGGGGGGGGTTTGAGGTTTCCAAGCTGTCCTATTCTACTTCACCAATGACGATCAAAGCTCAGCTCCCCGGTCATACCTAGGTACCTTTAGCATAACATGTGCATAAAGTTTTATTGGCGATACAATTGCCCACGAGCCATGATAGGAATTTATGCGAATTACATAACATCATCCTTCCTGGTGCCTCAAATCTAAGGCTCAACAGCAAAGAAAGGGTACCCTTCCGCCCCTCCTGCCAAACCCCACCAAGAGAACCCCACTAAACAACACACCTCAACCTAAAAGAATTTAAAATATGAGTGAAGCCCCCGAATCGATTTTAAAGCACGTCAATCCTAAAACTCAAGCACTCTTAAGAGCATCAGCAAAACACAGAGAAGAATCTGCCAGATCAAACGACGATACCATGTCTACCGAACAAACGTAAGTTCTTTCTTCTATCTTTCTATTCCTATGAGAGAGATGCTTTCTTTCCTCTCGAAAGAGAGTTACCCCACGTCAACAAAGTATTAGCGGTGTATACTAACGTTTTTGTGTCGAATAGCTTCATTGCCATCAAGCCAGATGGTGTCCAAGTATGCAAATATCATTATACATAGAGAGAAGAGGATGAAAGAATGCTGATTGATATTGAATTCAGCGTGGACTCGTTGGCCCAATCATCAGCCGATTTGAGGCTCGTGGGTAAGTTTACATTTTGCAAAGAACATTTGAGCTTTGTTGACATGAGAAACAGTTACAAGCTTGCTGCCATCAAGCTCACCACCCCAGGAAAGGACCACCTCGAGAAGCACTGTAAGTATATGAGGAAACAGACGGTATAGGACTACTGATACTAACACCATTCCTAGACGCTGATCTCTCCGACAAGCCATTCTTCGCTGGTCTCGTCACCTGTACGTATCTGCCATTTTGAACACACCTACACAACACACACGTATCTAACAACACCTAGACATGAACTCTGGCCCAATCTGCGCCATGGTCTGGGAAGGACGTGATGCCGTCAAGACCGGCCGTAGTAAGTAACCCCTTTCTCTCATTTATCCCACCAACTCCTATCTGACTCTTTTTCTTCAGCCCTCCTCGGTGCCACCAACCCATTGGCCTCTGCCCCAGGAACCATCCGTGGTGACTACGCCATCGATGTCGGACGCAACGTCTGCCACGGTTCCGACTCTGTCGAGAACGCCAAGAAGGAGATTGCTCTCTGGTTCAAGGAGGGTGAGGTTCTCTCATGGAAATCCGCTCAACACGACTGGGTCTACGAGAAGTAGATCATATTTGATGTTCTGTCATTTACTCCAACAAACAATTAGCTCCAAATAACATATCTGAAGATTGTTTCTGATGATGGTGGGTAGACATATACATGAATAAAAAGTCAATCAACCTCAAGCTACGCATGTGTATGTGAGATTGAATTTCGTAATCATCTGTGCCATCTTTCTCGTTCCTCGTCGAAGTCGTGTCTTAGTTTCCCGGCTAGCTTCTATCATCTGAATGCACCCGAACACAGATATACATTTCCCTTCTAACCATACATGACCAATCCCATGATCTATAGTACATATCATTTCCCCCCTCCCCTTCCTAGCCTCCCAATCCTCCCCATAACACCTGCAAACCAAGGGGCACCCCAAACAGAAACCACTATTCTTACGGGTAATAAAACCTTCGTAATCACATATGCCGTCGCAACTTCTAGTACTATCCTCTTCCCACTCGTATTACTATCTCCTCCCATTTTCCTAATCATTCCTTCACCAAGCTCCCCATTCTCTTCCCCATCCCTTTCATCAACCCCATCCGACCTAGACCCCGCAGTATAACCAAACCATCCTCTCCTCCCAAACCACCTCTCGAACATCCCTTTCGCTTTTTCAACTCTCTCTTCTGGTATCAAATCGGAAGGCAACCATCCCGAATAATGAAACCCGCCCGCGAGAAGCAGGATAGGTACTATAGCAGTAATCTCATGCAGAATCAAAAAAGAAATAATATATGTCTTTGGCGCATTGAGCAACGGAGCTGTATACGGATGTAGAAATTTAGGCAATCGGGATTGCAGCGTTTGCATACGATTCTGCAGACGGGAACGGGAAGATGAGAAAGAAGTCGCGGATATGGGAGTGGATGGCTTGGGAGTCGAAGTGAGAGGATGCGTGGAGGAGAAGAATCGGTGGGGAATTCGGATTTGCTTGGATTTGGAGCGGGCGTGGCGGGGAAGAGGGGAGGGGGCGAAGAAATTTTTGGAAGTGGAAGGGAGGGCGCTTCTGCGGAGACGGTACATCTGAGGGGTAGACATTACATTGTTTGGATTGGGTTTTGTTGGAGTGAATGAGAGAGAAGCTGTACTTGTTCGAGCTTGGAGATTCAATATCTATCAAGCTGTCCACGCTAGCTTTAGAGCTTGGATTTAAGGCGTGGTTTTTCTGGGGCCGTGCGTACTGATGTCACGGTTGATTGATAGACGAATCTTAGTTTGCTGGTGTAACCTTATTCATTGATAGTTATTTCATGTTATCCGTATAAGAACCCCGAGGGTGAGTATTTGTTTTAATATGAAGTGACCATGTTCAACTTCAAGCACACTACCATGCCAGCTCATTGGAAAGTTAGGACCGTCTATTAGCGAGGTTATCTAGGACGAGAAGAGAACACAAGTCTCATAGCCGGAGAGTGGTATTACAAAGCTGTCAGGACCCAGTATGATTGTTTGCCATTGAAAGTTCTCGGCCTACTAGCTTCGATACTGGTAATCTTTAATGCATCGTTCTCTCCTGCATCTCGATATTTTGAATGTTTACTATTCTACCAAAGCTCTGTCCTCTTGATCAACGGGATGGTATGGTTCGTTTTGCAATTTTTGTATCGAGTGATGACAGATATTATGATTTCCTTGACTTGCGGTTTTGTAATCACTGTTACTCTTTACTTGAGAAGAACTGGACTTCTTGATATGGCTATATTGGATGTTTATTTGGTTTCATTGTAATGTGATGAGACCAGAATGATAGTGCTAGGTCCATCTCTCAGTTATGGGGATTGACGAATAGTTCGCTTGTACGATAGTCATCAAGGAATTGAGATAAAATCAATCTTCATATGGAGATGCAGAGCGTTGAAACTTTCGATAGTTAATCACTATCTTTCCGCATGATATTCTGAAAGGCCCAAGCAGTTTTGTATGCTGGATATCTATGAATTCCTCACCGTGGGGAATCAACTCAATAGCTTCCACAGGCGTATGTAGTGTTTGAAACGATACTGTTTTATTTTTGCAAAGTATACATTTTTCGTGCTTGTTTTTTGCTTGAAATAATATTTGTTCCTTGAAATTACATTCTTTGCTGGTGAAATGCTCTCTGCACTCTTGAGTTTAATGAGTTTATCTGTGTGGCTTCTAGTTTTCGAATCAATTTGTGCATGCAAGAACTTGGCTCGGAAATCCCGATATCAATTATCAGTTTCGAAAGCGATAGTTTTAGTAGCATGCTGCCGCCCATCTAAACATCTGCGATTCATCTTCACTTCTAGCTTGGCCTCTGAGTACGCTGTCAAAATATTACATACATAGTGATTCCAACAATCTTAGCTTCAGTGATGAGGTAGTTTCGATTGTTAGCTTCCACCTCATATTTCTGGGCTTTTGAATTTGATGGTTGATTTCAATGTCTCTGGCATAAAAAATCGCACTGTTGCGCAAGAAGAAATTTGGGATTGTGAGGTTAAAACAATACGCTGTGACTCAATGGCTATTTAATCATTTTGATTACATTTGATCAATAATCTCGCTGAAAGCTATCCGATTCCGGATCAACGCGAAATATACCAAATGAAAATACCCACGGAAACAGAAACTGCCAACAACCATTGCACCAAAAGTTCCATGAAGCTGACTGTGACTGCGATCTATGACAGCATCTTTGAGTTAGTACGATTTGCATCAAAATTCAGGCAAGATAGTAGAGATAAATCACTCATCTCCCTTTCTTGGGGCCGGTTAGAGAATTTTGAAACTCACGGATACTACAGAATTGATATTTTCCGCTAGAGGAACAACAGGTGTTGAATCGGGGACAGGGACTGCATTTGAGATAGTTGCAACTGCTGTGCTTGTGTGCTCACGGATGGGGCTCGATTCATTCCGGCGGAGTTTTGTTTGAACCACTATATGATGCTGTTAGTTTCTGGTTGTTTGTGAAAACTTTTCTCAGAGACGCACTTTTAATGATAAGAATGAGACAAGAATAAAAGAGAAGAGGCTGGAGATGATAGTTTTATTATTGAATATTGATACTAAAGTTGACAGAGGAAAGTTAGTGAAATGAATTGTGGAAATAATAGTACGAACATGATACGTACCTGTCAAGATACCGAATATCTCTATGATTGATTTAGTGACTAGAATTGAGATTGATAAGTGTAAATCTATAAGGCTGTTTGTGAGTAATGCAATAAGTCGATATTATTGGGATCATATGTTTACCAGAATGGATGTTTGAAAACTAGACACTTTACAAGACGAAGAAGGAACCTGTCTTAGATTAAATTTTCTTGTTTCAATGGTAGGAGCGACACTGAAATGCATCTTTGAAACATGTGAAAGTGTGTTCCCCATTCTCGGAAGAAGTTACGTTCGAGTAAATTAAAGGAACGTTAAATCTTATATCATGCTTCATCATCACACGGTATCTCGCTCCTTACATTGAAAGTCTCCTCCATTGTTGAAGAGCTCGCTTTCGATTTATGTTTCAGCGAGAACAGAATACGTCATTATTTCCGACAATAAACGACTATGATCTACACATCATATACTCCCATCCAACCATCTCTACTCCTGAGACTTCAAACTCTACCCAAGCGTCATACATTCACATCCTTCGGATGACAACCATCAGGCCGTTGGAAGTTTTGTTGCATATCTGCATTCTTATATATGCTAGCGTTCTGCTAGCTCGCTACTAGCTCAACAAAAAACTACTAGCTTGTATGTGCTAGCCTATCGCTAGCTCGGTCAACCACGGGCACTGCCTCCAAGCGATACGCAATACGCACTCAGACGTGCAACAAAACTTCTCAAGACGCGATCTCGAAGAAATAATACTTGATCACCTGATACATTCACCTCTAGTGCGTGGTGAGAGTGAATATCCTCAATCGACTCCCTGGACTCTGGATACATTCTTCATTCCTCCACAAATGACATACACATTTATCATTCTCTTATAAATCGTTTTCACTCTCCAATTCAGCTTCTCGAAATCGAGGAGACTGAGCTGAGCGATCGATTATGTACGTGCGAGTACTTGAAAGATTTAACAGTATCATCTACTCCAATACGTAGGTATTTCCTCGCTTGCCCCTTAGACATGATGTTTCAGGGGAATAAATTCATGATCTATCCAACTACCTAAGTATCTCCAAGCCTTCATTCAAATCTCCTTACTAGTAGTTTGCAAATTGTTGAACACCTGATAATTACATATACATACACATTCTTCATCTTTACATCTCAGACCAAGGAAATCCATCCCATCAGAAAACCTAGAAGTAGATCTACTACCTCGCCATCTTACCATCCTAGTATCTCACAAGTTACGACTATCTAACACATCAAATACACATTTACTGCACGTAACCTAACCAACATCAACATCAACATCAATAATTAAAGCTTTTGCAAATTTTATCTAAGATTTTATCATTTCCATCATCATCATTGTCATTTCATTTTTCTTCAAGTTTCATTTCCTTTTCAAGTCCAATCATGTAGCATCTCAAGATCCCATATTCTACTCGCAAAGCACTTTTCCTTACATGCCATTTTGCGCTTTAAAACTATCCCAACTCTCGTTTAGTGTCGAAAAGACCATGGCGGCAATCATCCTTACTTCTTGGGATGCATCTTGTGGTAACTATTATAATGATTGTTAGCATCCGTTCTCACTACCGCTGATTTCAAATCCATCTTCATCCGCAAGGCAAAGAAGAAAACCAAGAACCATAGAGAAAACAAACCTTATCAGGATGACACTTCCCAATCGCTTTCATGTAATTAATCTTAACTTTGGAATTAACAACCAATTCATGCAAGCCGACCTTTTTCCAACCACTCCCTTCCCAAAGAACATTTTCCATACTCCCAATTAGCGCTCTCAAGTTATCTCGTTTTCCTTCTCTCCACTTATTGACTCTCTCCTCTACCTTATCCACCAGAGCCAATTTCTCATCATCTGCCTTTTCAGCAGCTTGGTTCGCAGCACGTAAACGCAAAACTGCATCCGAGTCGGGAGTTGGAGCTAAGGATGCTGCAGCCGAGGGTTTCGGCCTAGATTTTTGAACAGGACGAGATGCTGGGCGGGGAGCGAGAGCTTTATCACAGCGTTGACGACCTTGGATAGCTGTAGCTCCACCAACACCACCTTCAATACAGAGTTGCCAGACATCACTGGCCTCTTTCCATTTCTCAAGTGCTTCTAATGCTTCGGCTTTACTTGTCAAAGCTTTGCCCCAGTATTCTTTCATAGATTTACGGTCATCTGCAGCACCGGTCCTTAGATCGATTATTTCATCTTGACCACGAGACGGCCCAATGATCTCGATAGCACGATCAGAATCAGATATGGCATCACGTGGATGGCCGGTTTTGACCGAGCTAATAGATCGTTCAGCAAGTAAGAGGATAATTATCGGATGATTTTGAGGTAAAGGCGAGAGAGATGAGGTATAAGATGTATGGGCTGCTGAGTAATCGCCACGGTCAAAATGTGCTTTGCCTTCTAGGCGATGTTGTGTCGAAGATTTCAGAGCGATGGGAGAAATAGCAGGGATTGTACGTGGAGGTGCCTTTGGCCTAGACGGGATTGGCGTGGAAGGTTTTGATGAGGCTGCCGCTTTCGGTGTTGGCCTAGAAGCTGCTGGTGTAGAAGATGGCCTTGACTGTGATGATCCAAATAGAAGATCTGGTTCAGGCTCTCGCGTAGGTTGAGGAGTGGGTTTTTTCCGTCGGGCAGAGCTTACGTATGCCTGAGCACTTTCTTCTTCTATTGCTTGCCTGTTCACTCGTACCCTGGGAGCCGCTGGGGGTGGAGTAGGTCGAGTCTGGGGTCGTATTTGCTGCCAGCGTGGGTTAGACGTAGGCCGTTCGGGAGGGAATCTTGCAGCAGATGGAGAGCTATCACGTGAAATACCCGAATCAGACGTGGCTGCTTTTGGTTTCCTTGGCTGAGGCCTAGATCCACTTTCTAATGCAAGAGCTTCATCTGTGACGTCAGGAGCGCCTTTAGCAGCTTCAGCTTCAGCTTTCACCCGCCTTGCACGTTGCTCAGACACGGCTTCTCTTTCTGCTGCTTCTCGCATCCATTTCGGTTGACTGGGATCGGCGTCTGCTTGAAACTCGGCAACCGCTTTCTCAATTTTCTTTTGAGATGTCTTCCAAAAAGAATTCGCGGTCTTGAAAATATTGCTTCCAACAGCAGCCGCAGTTTTGGAAAAGTCGTTTTCATTGTTCGGTGAACGATTGTCTTCCCTTCGAGGTTGCTGTGAATGAGACCTTCCTTCTTCTCGCATCCATGCGGGGTTGGCTTTCCGCCCATCGCTTGATACATTCCTCCTTTCCCCATGTGAAGTGGAACCATTCCGGTGACCAGGCTCTTTAGGCTGCGTCTTTGCTTTGGCTTGCGCATGCGCATCGTTCAGTATCCACCCAACAGCTGCTTGAATATCGAGACCAGTGCCACTTTCAGTTAAAGCACGCCTCGACTGTTCTGCCGTGAATCCCATATCCACAAGTTCAGCAACAGCTTTATCCCAAGGGTCGTTAGGTTCTTCATCGTCAGAGCTTGATTCTTCGCGTAATTCCGGCACCACAGGTGTAGACCTCCTAACTTCTTCCACCGGCTTTCCCAAATCTCCCAAGAAATCGTCATCGTCTGCTGTATTTGAAATCGGTACTGGCACAGAGGTTGATTGTTTCAATTGGCCCAATCCAAATGGATCATCGTCGTCACCAAAATCCCCCGAACTGACTGTAGGTTGATCCCAGGCCTGAGGATTACTCAAATCTGGTATTTTGGTTGTGCCAAATCCTGGAGTATGCGTACGACTTGAGGTGGCAGAAGGTGGTGGATAGTGACTTGAATTGTCTACTTTAGTATCTTTGTTGAAGGCTGCAAAAAGATCATCGTCCCCGGAAGCATCCGTACCAGTTCCAATTGGCGGAGGGGACATAGTCGGCGCAAATGGTGATGTGGAAGGATGGCTCGTCATGGCAGGGATTGGTGAAGGCACTGGCGACAACCCGGCCAAAGTCTTTCCTGAACTGCCCAATCCATCCCAAAACTGTGTATTTCCAAATTGCGCATCATATTGCCTGCGTTGTTCCTCCTCCTTCCTCCTCTTTTCTTCTTGTAGCTTTGCTTGCTGTTGTTGTAATGTCAACGTGTTCGTTTTCGAAGATCCAAAAGATACAAGGTTCGAGAAACTGTCTGGAGCTTTCGTTTTGGGCTGCGCAAATGATTTTGAGGCTCCTGAAGCTTGAGCAGACAGAGGGGTATTCCGTCCAGAGTTCGCAGGCGACGGAGTTGGACGTAACGTGGAATAATAATTGCCTGTGCCCGGTGATACTTTGTTTTGTTTCGTGTTCGAGGTAGAAGACCAATCTAGACCATTGAGATCATCCATTTTTCGACGTAACAGGAAAAGACTGGATGCATGAAATGCGCAAAAGGCTAAAAGATATGCGTCGGGAATCAATTAGAGGGGAAGTCGCTATTCAGGTATTTGCGGGAGGATATTGATGAAACCATTGAACATTCATGATGACGTTCCTTCCCCAGTGATATTGCGTCTGATGAACGTTTCGCTTACCGTAGACGTCATGTCACGCCTTTTTCCTTTTCGGCGACAACGGCGAATGACTGACTGACCTTAAAGTTCAGGCTGCAACGATTGGGCTTCAATCCTCTGTGCGAGTGTGCGAGCACAAACCAATATTTCCCAGCACACTGGCCCAAAGGGTTGATCTCCCAAAAGAGAAATGAAGCTTATAAAGCTTTACGATTTTGGCCTTGATAGCTTCGGAGGCTTCTGTTAGCTGTTCTTTTAGGATGAATTTGAGTTTTCCCTACTTTCCGCTCTTTCGGTCCACCAAATTAATTCAAATCAAATCAAATCAGTATCTAATCAGTATCTAATCAGTATCAATGTTGATTCAAGATGCACGCATCCCATTCCCATGTCTGGCTACATCGATATGGATGGATGTCTGGCTACCTATGTCTGGCTATGTGGAAAAGGCTCAAGCTTCGTTGGACAATTAATCTTCTTTTGCTCCAGATGCTCCATTTGCTCCGTGCAGTCACTACTCACTACTCACTACTCAGCATTCACGACTCACTACAAAAGTAATCATTGCACGAAGGGAGCAAATCTTACCAAACAGAGGTATCAATTCCATGAGACACTTTTCTCAAACGAAAATCTGGAAAATCAGAGAGCAAGGGAATTCTAGACCAGAGACCATACCTATTCATATTCATATTACATTATTATTATATGATATGATACATATGTCCCTTCTTTCCCTTCCGTCTTCAAGTCTTCCAGGGTCTACTAGGTCTTCTTTCGGTATTCCTCAATCCGTCAATAGAGCACCAACATAGCCGATGGGAAATATATTAATTTATATTGAAGATCCAAATTATGCTTTCTGGCGACAATAGAAGAATACCCCGTCCAGACTCCAGAGTGCACAATTACATGTGAGGATGGATAATGTATTACATTACGTATGCGCTTGGGTCAGTATTGTCACTGAATGGTCACTGAACGGATGTTAAATCCCAATTGAGTTGAATCGATGCTAACCGGTCGTCCGTACCGTACCGATGGTAGAACTGCACTTCGTAACGATAGAGCGACCTCGAGGTTACCAACCACATGGAGAAGTAACGTCAGCGGCAATGAGAGATGAAATTCAAGGGAAACTTGGAGGCAGATCTCGTCACCTGTTTCGGGGACCATTCACTTCCCCATTCTCTCTTGGTACAAAGAACGATGGACAATGAATTGAAACGGCTCGTGAGTCAACCAGCAGCTATGCAGGAAGGTGCATGAATAGATCATCGATTTCCATACTCGGTTTCAGGACATGTTGCAATTTACGCAAAATTTAAAATCTGTTCATGATGTGCACCGTGATTAAACCTTGTTTTCCCAAACCCCATCTTTGAGTTAAGAGGTAATGAATGGTTGATCGATACTCGAATGGTAAGATCGTTAGCAGAAGGTGCCGAGGGATTTTGATATCAGCACAAGCCCATCTGTGCCTCTTTCTTCATACTATCCATCCCTCGTAACGGGTGCTACCTTTCGTAAGGTTAATGTCGTCTTAAATCCTACCTTCCTCTTTAACCTCCTTGTCATCATCTTATCTCTCCTGATCGAATCTCTCATCTCTCATCTCCCATCTCTCGCCACCTTTCAATAGATCCAACAATCCTACTGCTCCCTCATCATCGTCTTCCTCACTAGATTATGAAATTTGGGTGAATCATCACTACCCAGGTACCTCCAAGAAATGTTTACTGTTTAACCACTTTCATAATCATCGCGTCCCGCCCATCACAGACTAAAATTCTCACTATTTATCCGCGAGCCGGCCCACTGGAACCCTTGAAATATGGATCTGAAGTTTCCATTCGTTACTCGTACCTGCATATTCGGGATGGGGATGGAATGGTTGTGCTCGGTGCTAAAGGCCTAAATCCCGGTTCAATATGACTCTCTGGGACAAGATGCCGATGCCAATCATGTCAAGCCTCATTATTTATGTATGGGAGGCTTTCCATAACAGTGTAGGTAATCACAGACAAGGGAGACATGCAGTGTCCACGGACTCGGAGAACTAGAAGCAATTTAGTAAAGACTCAGAAGGGTAGTAGATATGAGCGACACTTACGTTGATACCGTATTTTTGGGGCTGAATCCGTGTTTCTAATTCTCTGAAGGGTTGAAGCTGGAGCCCGCGAAGCTTCTGTATTATGAAGCATCCACTACTCCACCCAGCAATCGAACAGGCGAGAGAGGGAAGGCTTACCCGTACCGAAGTGTCAACAAACTGTAATAGATGAAAACCCATCCTATGTAACAACTAATCATGGTCATCGGCGCCCACCATAATTTGGCCTTCATGATCGTACCCAGACGCCTATTACCAAGCTTGAACAAATTCCCGAGTATCCATGAATCGTGTCAGGCATGGTATGTATGGTAAACGGAAGTTCCGTAGATGGCGTGAGGCGTTTTCGGATAATCGCGATTCCCATGCAATCCTCCAATCCCACTAGCTGGTACAATGCAGACTTAGACCCAAGCTCCCATTACTCCCCATCAGCCAATTAATCCTAGACATTGAACGTGAATCCATAACTTCTACCAGCGTAGCATTATTCCTCAGGAAGCAGTACATAGTCCCAAGCACAAATCAATTTCTCCATTCCCACAGAGTGCAAGAAAAATGGATTTTATTTAATGGACATGGTTACCATTGGACCAGCCATACCCTGAAAGGCTCTAGCTCTAAGCTAATTCTATATAATATATACCTCTTTAGGCTAGCACCTTCCTTTATTATCGAAACCAGCTAATAAGCATTTGCGAATTTAAAGTGAACCTAAACCTTTTAAAAAACTTTTTTAAAACTTCTTAAAACTATTTAATAAACCATTTAATAAATCATCTAATTCATCAAATTATATATTATCATGGAGGAATAGCTATGTCGATTGGTCACTTTAATCATATAATAGGTATATATAGTGATAATAAACTAAATTGATTTAAGGTATGATTATAAGGATTATATTTATTTTATATATTTTAATTAAATAATAGAATTATTTAATTAGATATTAGG
>PQXL01000350.1:0-42823 GCA_004916875.1 Botrytis galanthina
ATTATAAATAATAAAGATTTTTGTATTTGAAAATATAGCAAAAAGCCGATTTTTGGTGTGAAAATGGATTTCGGCTGATAGCAGTTGACTAGTACTGTAAGATACGGAGCTGTACCCCTCATTCATAATCTCGACACCTATCATGATGGCTCGTAGTGTAGATAATCCTTCATAGATGGGTAGCCTAGGTACGCATGTAAGACGAAAGAAAACATGTGGATAGAGATAAGCATGAGCAGAACCTCCATTCAAAACGACTATTGAATTTTATATGGAGGTATGGAGTATCTATATTTATTTATTCGTCCATGATTCTCCAGAAATACCCTTCAAAACCAGGGTCTCGTATGTAGGTAGTATTCTTTAATCATAGTCTGTCTATGAATGGAAGACATCCTCTGTACTCTGTACTTCGTACATTTAATTATTCCCTCCAAGTAGGGTTACCTGGCACAGTCTAGACTTCAAAAGCTCAAAGCTCACAGCTGAAACCCCACTCCTCCCCTGAAATGATAAACCAACCATAGCAACCACCCCCTCATCCCCGCCCCCATCAATCCTACCACCCTTGATAAAGTCCTTGTTGTCCGTAGCCATATTATCGCCGATTCGACCCCGCCGTACCTATATATGTATGTAACTATCTCTACATACCTATACAAGCGAGGTCTCCCAACAAGGTACGAGTACTCGAACAGGTAAACATTTTCATCCACCAAGATTGGCTATGCATTCAAAGAATATTGATCAACTGCTGTTCGGAGCCACTTAAAGCTGTTTAAAGAAGGCCAGGACTGACGTGCATATAGATACAAGGTCTGTAAATTAAATGGCATCCAAGTACCTGCGGTAGATACACTCAGGTACACATAGCTTAGCTATAGCTTTTTGCATACTCCCTGTAACGTTGACACTAGCAGCTCAGGGTAGCAGCAATTCAATGCGCGATAAATCCATAAAACCGCGGCATATGAAAATCCAACAAATTTTGCTTTCTTTCGTTTACTCAAACTTTCTTTGGTCCTCAAGTCCCATTTGATTGAACTTTGATGGCCTCACATCATTACTGTATCGATTGCGAGCTCCAAAGGCTCCAAGCTCCAAACTCCAAACTCCAAGCTCCAAAAATAAGCCTGGCATACTTCGTTTGGATAAACAAGCCCCAACACACATGATAGTATCCAAGCACGTATTCCTAAAGGCAAATCCTGAATTTAGACCCGGTCCATATATTGAAATCCGTTCTCATACATGCAGTACCTACGCCATACCATTGCCGTTTCCATACCTTGCCAGCCGCCTGTACCGCACATTTCCTAATTTACCCATCCGTCCCGATTGCACAACCACCCTTCGATGAGACCCTTCGATATCAACCATTCATCAGATACTCATCCCTCAACCTCGTCCCTGAACCTCGTTCCTCAACCTCGTCTTTCGCCCTATCTATTCGAATTTTCATCTATTGTCCCAACTCCTCGGTCTAGGTCGCCGTCCGTCGCTAATATCCGAGCACACCGGGCACCAGCAAGGCAAGCACGGACACCCGTACGGGCACCAGTGATAGCCATTTTTTCGCTTGCACGCTACTATCGGCAATTAAAGTTTAAATTTTGACCCAGTATAGGGGACCTATCTGCTATCAAGCTCTTGGCCCCTCTAAGATAATGATTATATACTGAAGGAAATATTGAATGAATACTCTCTAATATTGGAAAATTCTAATCAATTAACAAATCAGTTAATGATCAACCATTGATTCGTGCGTGAATATAAGCTGCATTTGAAATACCCAGACACATTATGTATCCCTCCCTTTCCATCCCTAACCTTTGCATTACTGACAGATGAAAGTACCTCACTGGTACGTCATTTCAAATCCGTCCTCTTCACCCCAGTAATTCAAACCTAAAAGCAGCTCTCCCTCAAACAAATCCCCAATTAATTCGTTCCCTCATGGGAAGCCTACGGAAGTGCTACGGAAGTGCTACGGAATGGTAACGGAAAGGGATATTATAATGGTAGCCAAGAAATAAAAATGCAAACAAATATCAATACATCCAAACAGAACCTAACAAACGCTCAAAAACCACAAAACAAGTATGTACTGCGTAAACAAATCAAGGCAGTACTTCAATTTTCTACCCCCCAAATACTTCTTCGTCAAGCTCTTTTAGTCGCTTCGCATACACGCATCCAAACTTATAACCATGCATATGCAATTCTACAAACGGAATCAGGTACTATAAATTATATATTATCCATACCTATAGGCAGGTAGAAGGGTAGGTACTAGTACATGCACATGCAAATCATACCCGTCTAGCCGCTCACTCAAGTACATTCAAATCAAAAGGAGTAGGTAACAATATTCATTGATTATTCCAGGTCTTTTTGCATCTAGACTCGACTATTGTATACATTCTCGTCTCATTTCTTCTTCTTGCTTTGCTTTGCTTCTCTCTACTTTGCCTGATTTCGTTCCCCGCATTTTCATGCTTCTTACCTTCCAATGCCATATATGCAATATGAGGAAAGGCAACGAATTAATGCGTAGATATGTAAATAAAAATATTCAACTCTCCTAATCATAATTTAGCCTGACTGCCGCCTTTGAATTCCATGCTTCAAGTAACCTTTGTGAGTCGAAAAATTGCATCCATAATTCCATGTACAAATACCCTTCATTCACGTATCCAACCATCCATCTCATATCATTACCCTCATGACACCAATCCATTCCATAAGATACTATCCCGTGCCAATAGTTCAAGACATCAACCTCCATTAAAAATACCGAAACAAAGTGTCTAAACAAAGTGTGTAGGGAAGATGAGAATTTGTCCACGTATTAAATCTCCAAACCCGAGTGAGTCCGGGTTCGAAGTCCCAAGGTTCCATCCGTGGCCGAGCCCAAACTTTTCCACCACGAAACTCTGCCAACCAATTTCAATTCCACCTCCACTCATTCAATAACGTCAATATAACGCAAACATAAATCGAAAAATGAGAGAACAGTGAAAGGGAAACCAGAATAAAGCACAAACGTAAAAGAAATGATTTCAAAAAAAAAATATAGCACACCCAAATCGAACGCTTGCACCACCACCATCTCATCCCATCTTAGTCTCCGCCAGTTTTATGCATATAAAGAATATGCCAGTAAGACATGCTATGATATGATATTCGCTCACTTGCTCAAATAAGTATGACAACCTCCAACGGGGTGAGTTAAAAATGAAGCGCCAATACTCCCTCTTCATTGCTTTTGGATAGACCTAAAGAGAGTCGTTCCTTAACCCTGATGAATACTAGGATCTTGTTTAAGATCAGCATCATGGTGGCCATAATTATTACTATCGAGAAAATCGAATCCGCCATGATGTTGATGGGTGGGGAGTTGATGTGGATGACCAAGACTTCCTGTTCGAAGCTGACTTCCTATTTGAGGAGTTGTATCGTATTGAGATCTATGTGGCAGTCCATCGTAGCTACTTTGGACACTGTGACCAATAGAATGCGATGGTAACATGGATTGAGAGTTGGGCGGAGGCAGTTGATATGAAGAGGAGAACGGTTGCGGAGAATTTGATGTGAACGATTGAGATTGTGGTGATGTCGTGTAAAAGCTCGAGGCCGGAGATGGATTACTGAAGAAAGATGATGTCCAGCTCACGTTTGTTTGTTGGGAGTTCTGGTATTGAGCTGGAGACATGGAAGTGGACATGGAACGTTGAGGTTGGTCTTGTAGGCTTGAGTTACCAGGATCATTGAAATTAACACGCGGTACATATCCAGAAGTGGTATGAATGTACGAGGAATTATGCATGTGGTCTTCCTGTTGTGGATTGTATCGAACCGAGACGTGCCGAGCTGGTGCATATACATTATCATGTTCCCTCTGATGATTGGAAGACGTTCCTTGTTGTGCTTGCTGAACTTGAATGATTGAAGGCGAGACCGAGCTATGCGGAGTCAACATCATTGGCGAGGCTTCTATTTCTTGAGGTTGTAAATCATCGTCTTCAAGCTTCATGCCCTCATCTGGTTCGTCGTCTGAAATTTCTGCGCCGTTTCTGTCACCATACATTACCGAAATATAAGTATCGGGGTCTAATGAGATATTAGCCATCTGATTGTGCAGTCTTAAAAACCAGAAATAAAATACTGACCTCGCTCGCCATTTTTATACTGCTCCTCCATTCGAGCAACCTTGAATATTTCCTTCAAAAAAGGCTTCTTGGCAGAATTCTCGGGATGATCCTTCTCGGTAAACCAATTCGACATAGCTTCCATCGTAACTTCTTCCAATTTCTTGACGTTAAGGTTTAGCTTTTGAACTGCGGGGCATTGCTTATGATATGGTTCGATAATCATCCTCAAAATATGTACCAACAAACGTATTCGCTCTAATCAAGATATTAATCACGATGTCTTTGATTTACATGGTGATGAACTTACCAGGTTTTAAAAGGTGATCTGGTTCCCTGTGGCGAACTGACAAGTCTCCACTCGTAGCTGGCCACCATGGCGGAGCTTGTTCAGCACCCTTGGTATATGGGTAATGTGTCTGCTTTCTAGGCTCAACAAGCTTTACAAAAGCTTTTCCCATAACCTTACAAGAGGCTTGCTGCATATCCTTGAAACGGCAACTGTAAAATTTTGTAACCTCTTCCTCGTCACCTATTCTCAGTAACATTGTCTTCCTCTCTATAATGGGACTTAGCGTATCTTCACTTGAGTCATCATAATGATGATGATATCTTTTAGTCTTTTTCGATCCTGTCGAATCATCATCGTCAGAATCCTCTGAACTTTGTCGAAGCTGACGGTGTCGACGTCTCTTTCCAGAACTTGAAGCATTTCCTGTAAGTCCCCTCATACCTGGTGCATTATCCATGCTAAAGTCACTATACCCGCTCTCTTGATTGTAGGCTGTAGAGACGGAGATTAGCAAGAAAGACATGGAGACCATTTGAAAGGTGACTGACATGATGAATTTGAGAATGAGGCATCCAGAGCAGCTCTTTGTACAGATTTGTGAAAATCATTCTTCAGGTGTGGCGAGAATATTCTTGGTTGAAAATTCTTCAGAGTTTGGGAAGTGTAATTTACTTCCCTTCCATCGTCAAGGATAGCGATGACGGCAAACTCTTTTACTGGAATACGAGCGCAGGATCTCAATGCTTCCTCCACAGTCTAAAGAGATGTTAGTTAATTCGCTTTCCATCAGATGAATGGATTGTCACTCAACATACAAGAGCTAGTTCGTGAGGGTGAGGGTGAGGGCGGTGTGGTATAATTGGTGTGAGTCGAGCTTCGCTCAAGGGAGGTTGGCTGCACTCGAATGATCTCTCCGTGGGATTGGGCCATGACTCACGGCCATAACAATCCCTAGATTGCATAGGATTCTCATGCTGAACCATATTCAAGAAAGGTATTCAGATGATAGATAGACTAAGTAAGGGCTCTGAATCTTTGACTCGAGGCGGTGAGGTTACAAGTCGAGCTATCGTATTGATGATATACTTGACAAGTCCGTGAGGTATAAGACGTATCAGGAATTGGGAGCACGGGAGACTGCTTTAATGACTGCTCGACAATCTACTGTTTACCAAAACTTAATGTTAGCGTATTAATTTACGCATATGCATGATAAAGATCCGAGTCTGTAAGGAGATCCAAGACATGGAGAGGGAAAAAGTAAATCAATGAGGCTTACATCAAAACCAGGGTTATCTTCGTATTAATATCATAAACTCATGGCAACTATAAGAAAAGATTCACAGGAGGGAAAAAAGTGGCGTTGTATCGGATCCAATCTCGAAGGTAGCATAAAATCAGATTCCAGCCAGATAGGTGGGGAAGCTGAGTTTATAGTCGCAAATTATCGATTGAGGCGTCAAGTACCCAAGCATGAGACCCAAGAGTGACTATCTTACCACCGTCCCGACCGAGTATACACTTTCCCGATACGAGATTGTACGGACCGACTCTCGGAATTGGGCACCGAAACACTCGTGAGTTGACGTGAGATATGAGATGGTGTATTGTGAGGAAGTAAGGTTTTGAGGAGCGTTGAGTATCTGTTGACACTATCCAATTGGCAATTCAATTCAATCGCCGCTATATCAAGAGTAGACGTCCAAGAGAGAATTTGAGACACTCTAATATTGTTCGGAAACCGGCAGTAGTAGTTGTTTCAGTTGATTAATTTTTGACTTTTCAGGGACCTTTTTGGGCCTTAATCCGCCGTTTGATCTTCGAACCCTTGGGACCATTAGACGCGCGGGGAATCTGGACTGAGATGTTTAAGTGAGACCAGAATAGATTCTTAGATCAGTGGAGATACAGTCGATTGAAATAAGTATCAGTAATAGATATATGATCGATCCACAGCTGTGTGTAAAATGAGCAACTAGATGATAGATCTAGTATCTAGATGAAGGGGAGAAAGGTAAGAGAAGATGGAGAGAATGAAAGAAGTGTTTTAAGATAAGGACAGAAGATTCGAGTAAAATCCCGTAGGCAATGTACGGCAAATAGGCTGCATGGAGGATAGAATGGGTGAGGGGATATGTAGGACGCAAAAAGCCCCCAGTCGCTTGTAGGACACCAAGCTTAAACGAAGCTCTGAAATAAATGCGATGCGCTGTTCAATATGTTATGATTCACGGTTCGTTTGACTTTACAGTATTTATTTCTGTTGTGTTCCTGTCTGTACATTACATCTCGGCTTGCGTTGCGTTTGCGTTATTCAGTGGTTCGTTGAATAATAAATGTCGTGCTACCACTCGAGAGACGGGGGGTGGAAAGGAAGGAGGAACGACCAAAATCGCGACCTACAACAATTGAAATGAATAAATCAATCCTGGCCAATATTGCAATTTGTTTTATCCAGATTCCTTTAAGCAGCATGCCAGGATTTCCAAGAGGATTTGATCACCACGGAGTACCCAGATTGTTGGGTACAGGTTTTCAAGCCTTGGAAAGCCTATGGACCTGATGATTGACGGAAATCCATGTTATCCATGTTTTGGTGTCGACACATGGACCACTACAAAGACCAGTAAGGAATTAGGGTATACCGCGCAACGGTTCTTGGGTTTCAAATTAATCCTTGAAGTTTGCCTTGCCGTCATGTGTATTACTCGGCATAAATTAATTAAATTAATGAACTAATGGACTAAGGGATTAAATTGAACGAGGGTGTTGTGACACTCATACAATGCGACGCGATGTGATGCTGGTATAGGCTGGATAATAAGCGAAGATTATCTACGTATGCTTGCTTTGGTGAATAATCCCTTTGGACTAGATAAGATAAAGATTGGTGTTATGATATCTTTACCATTCTGGTATGTCTTTGCAAGAAGGGTAATATGCTCACTCACTCCATATGCAAAATTCGTGTAAAGAACATTTTGAGTTTAGGTTTAGGTGTTAAAAGACAGTTGTCGAATTGTCGGTTCGTATTTGTGGTTTACTGCTTTCTATCTTGCCGCTTTCTACCTTGATGATTTTTTTCTGATACAACGATTCAGCTACATCCTTGATAACGCCAGGGAACCTACTTTTTGAATAAAAGATCATTTGGTCGAGGTAAATAGTGCTATGGAATTCAATCGAAAAACGTGGGGAATCGTGGGGGGGAAGGGACCATAATCATGACCAGTAACGGCCCTTTGAGAATTCGGATTCAAAGTCTAGAATTGATACCAGGTGTAGTATTCTATACCTGGAAGACATGGATTCGAAGAGGGGAGGGCCGAGGCGCATATTGCGGGAAAGGCAAACAGCGTGAGAAAGTAATGCTGCGATGAGAATCGAGAAGTAAGCCTGAATGTGCACACTTCCAAGACTGTGGCTTTTCTTGGTGTTACCATGAAGATTAGGGTCAATGTACATAAATAGATGTACACGGTAGACTTATCTGGGTAATAATGTCCATACAACAAGAATAGAGTTGAAATCTTCTCGATAAGATGTATGGATAGATGTTTATATCGTAGAAACTATTTATTTACTCGAGTAGATGGAGTGAAGTTATAATTGAGCTGGAGCTAAAGAAGAATCAGGTCCATGCACTAGGTACTATACTAAATTCGTTACTTAATTGATAAGGCTCCTAGTTACTCTAGGATATTACTATTTTTTTTTCTTTCATTGTGTTTTTCTTTTTTTTTCTTTTTCTTTCACTCTATGTGATATGTATACCCTTTTCCCTCCTTCGGTAACAAGTACCCCTCTCGACTATAATGCGGTACGTCAAAAAATTTCTCAACATTTCGAGCCGTATCTGCATCGGTACCTAGATAGCTGAGTGAAAAAGCCATCTTATTGGATTCCTATAATCTTTCGTAATATTTGACCTCAATGCAGATCACTCCGGGCCTCCATGGGTTCCTGGGCCTAGTTTGCAATACAGTTTGCGGGGTGAATGACAACCGAAAGTTAATCAGAAGTAACCGTAATCGATAAAGCTAACGAACGACACCAGAACTAACAACAAATAACTATCAGAATCTTCCAACCAAGATACCTATCGTTGACCTCAAATCAACTCAAATGGCTTAATTCATCTATTGAATGATTTCACTTGATCAATTGTGAAGCTTGTGTGGTTTCATACTACGCTTGGTTTTCAGCTTCGTGACGGTATCATAATTAATTCACAAACTCTCTGAAATACGGAATTTGCCTACTTCTTCTTCCTTGCTTCATTTCGTGAACTTCATTTACACATTGCTGTCTGGGTAACCAACCTCAGATCGTACAACATCAAAACAGTCACTTCTAGCCAATGACCAACTAAAGGGTTCAAAAACTGGACTTAAAATCCTACGGAGATCGTCTGATCTACCCGAATCCTGCTTTATAGCAAGGATGTATCACTTATATCCACTCATTGGTTCAAATTTTCAATGTTCAATTCATATTCGGCTGGAAAATTGATTGCATATGGCAGCAAGAAGTCTCCGCTAATCGCAAAGTCGTACATAGAATAAGTGTAATCGTCCGACCTCGTCTGCTCAAAGCCGAAAGATTCGGAGAAAATACCTCCCGATTCAATCGAATATCAAGTGGATATAATACAAAACACTGCCAAATCGCATCACCATTGACTTGATGTTCGAGGGCATATTTCATTCCCATGACCGTTATCGAAGGGTCAATTATAATCTCGGAGAAAATGAGGATGGTTGAGATCCCGACCGAAGTTGCATATCAGGAAGCGGTGAAAATTGGTGACAATGGGCGCGCATGTCAAGAACTGCAGGAAGACAATTGTAACGATTCATCTTCCGCTATTCTTCGATTCTAGATATTAGCAATTGCTACGGACATGAGAACGTAGCGGTCAGAAAGAGTAGTACTCTTTTTATCCAAGTGGCTTAGTTAGGTCATCATGCAACTGACTACAGGTCACAGGTGATCACAAGCTCTGATTTCAGAGATTTTATGAAGTATTTTACTGATCCGGTTTTTGAATTCACTGGTAAGAGCACCGCGATGTTCATCGTTGCATGTTACTCTCGATTTGCGCCAAAATCAGCGTCGTGGTACAAACATACACCAAAGCCCACATAGTTTTGCATTGTCGCGTGCCAGGCTAATAAATTCTCGACATACCTTCACAGCAGTCTCGCCCATATATTTGAGATGCAATTTCGAGCTAGCTTATCACGCATACGATATTTAGCAAGTATATGCTGTAAAAATCATGAATCTCATTAAGCCGGTCAGGGCAAGTCATTGGTTCATAATCCAACGCGAATTTTCCTTTAATTTTTTCTTCGAACAAATAATATAGATAGATAATGGCGAAGGATAAATATTCTTGTATCCATCTATTCAGTTGGTCATATAGACACAAGCGAACTGTTTTACACTTCCTCTAATATTACACACACTGCTCGACTATATTTCAAATCAATGACAAAGTCAAGCTCCCCATGCAAGCTTCAAATTGTGGTAACAAAGTTTCGTTGATAGATTCCACTAAAAAATGCTATTCACAGAATGTAGTTACTAAGATGTCTCGTTGCACGCTTCTTCTGGCAGGTTGGGAACACATAACAACAAAGTTATCTGTGCCTTGCATGTCACCATGGCATATAAAGGTTCAAGTCAACTCGAGCAATATTCGCACGTAACTCTCAGGTTTTACATGATGTCATACTTCTGGGCAATAGCAGTAGATCCTGAAGAAATACTCGTGTAGATTCTAGAAACTCGGGAGCTGATTTTGATGTGTGTAAGCACTTTACCAATGCCGCATACTCTACATATCTGTTCATTGTCACCATGAGCCTTGCCAAATTGGGTTGAATCCAATTATACATTTATTTGCCAGTCAATTAATTACTGTTTACTCTCTACCTTCTTGTCACATCATAATCATGAGTCAACCAAGTGTTAGACAAAGCCCTTCAAATCTTTCATCAATCCTTTCTTATCTAGATATTGGTATCCAATCAAATCACCTTTATCGATATTCAATCCAGCTACAGATTTATTCTTTCCGCGTTCTCTACCGTCTAAAGGGTGTAACCATATAGACGCACAAGGCCCGATCTAATACCAATTCAAGCGCGGGACCGGCTTACACTCCATCATATAGCACAGCGATCTAATTCCACATTGAAATTTCCCACGTTTTCCGCTCGATTTCTACAGAATGTACCTCGTCTGTCTCTCCTGACACGGCATCGGCTCTTACTGTATTTGAAATTACTTCATACAATAGGTGATGGAACCCGAATCTGCCTCAACGAAGAACATACCACATCCGAGAATCCTCGAATTGAATCTTTCACGAGGGGAGATAAAATGCCTCACAATACTTAAACTTCCATACACCAATTTACACAATTCAAGGTCTCGATTCCAACCTCGTGGTACACCGAGCCAAACTTTCTGTCCACGCTATTTTTTGTTCCTCGTCATTTTAGCCCATGACCATCTCCCGTTCAGCCCGTCTACGTAGTTTGTTGAACATGAACTTTGGATCCCAAACACCAATCATCCCAGCATTTCAACAACCTCATGTTTCACAAAAGCGACATGGTTTACTCGAATCTTCCGCCGTATTCTCATATCCAGAAATAGTCTCCAAAACTCTTGTTTGAATTAAGGTTATCTAATGTGGTGACCAATTTGCTACCATCATTACGTCTTTCTGCAAAAATGGGCTGATCCCCTTTCTCAGACAAAATCAACACTTTTTGTCCTGTCTTCCATAGTACAACATATGCAATTGGAGATTATATATGCTGAATTGCAGATTATCTAAATTTTCGTGGAGTAGAATATTTTGCCTTATGGAAAAGATAAAGCTGTGTCACCCTAGCTTTTTCTCCATCTCCTCCCCTGAATCCTGATTTGCACCTTACATAGCAAGGTTCCCTTGGAATATCTATCTTTACATATATTCGCCACCAGCAGATCATCCACATCGATCTTATCCCATCATTCAGCACTGTATACATGACCTCCCACTACTAGTTCACTATCTTCACCAACCATACAATATCTATCCGAGTCTAATACACACATCGCACAACGGCAACCACGGCCCGTAAAAGAACACACGATCTACAACCGTCCTTGAATCCATCTTATTACCCAGCCAAACAACGTTTCAACCATTTATTCAGTTGACTCAATTCATTAAGCCACTTTCTCATCTAATCTGATCATTCATCATTCTTCTTCAAGATCACGACGCCGATATAACACAACCCATAGTCCAATGTTTGATAATTTGCCAAGTAACTAGCATTCTCCTAATTCAGTCTTTGATTTTGGGAGTAGGGGAAGCCTCCGCAGTCAGTCTCTCATGCACGATTCAAATCCAATCTCATATAACATACTGACTCATTTCTTTGTTTGTGTTACGACTGCGTTTGTTGTGCATCAATATATAAAATTTCAATTTTGGGAATTTTTCTCTGCATACTTTCAGAGCAACCAGACACACCACAACATATTCTCAACCCGCTCTCAACCAACTTTCAGCCCCCAATCTTTTCTTCAGATAATTTTTTTGCCTACTTGCTACAATCATATCCAAATCCCCAGCTTCCTCCGCCCCAAAATCATCAGTGCCACATCTCACAGTTCGATGTTTCACCACATCCCCATCTAGCCCTCAACCACCTCACCATCCACAACTTCACCTCTTACAGAATACTGCATATACGCTTGGACTACCCCACCATCTATTTCACTCACAAATCTCATCCAAACTCATCACTCGAATCCTACTAGGCAACTCCTTTGCATAAATTCCTCATCCAATCATTTGGACTGACACACACCCTTATTTCTTCGGAGAAGACTCCGCTTCCATAAAGACACTGAGTTCATGCCCAACTATCTGGATGAGAAAGTATAACAACCGGCTATGAAATGCAGCAGGCAAGACATGCAATGTGATTTGGACTATGCGATGCAATATGTTGTGTTACGCGAGGTGGCAAGGTATTCTTCACCTTGTTAGGTCTATCTTTCTGTGTGAGGTCCTCCTCGAGTCATTGCTGTGATGAGATTTTCTTCTCATATCACACTTAGCTTCATCACTGCCTTGTAATATATTGGGCATTCACATGGTAATCATTGACGCGCTGGTGAATTGAAGATGATGGATGCGGCTCGATGCTCAGCCGGCCAGATTAATGATGGAATCCAAGACTGATTACGAATCATTACTATTGGATCGAGGAATCAGAATTGGATTTCGTAATTTTCATGAAGGCCGGAGGGATCTCCTTCCACTTAATCATGTTGCTTTGAGATCCCTCGGATATAAAATGAGATCGATGTGTGGTCTTGGCGAGGTGCCAGTAGGGGGGAGGAGGGTATATTTTGATTGACGTAAGATGACAGACAATGGCTTTAGACATAATTCGATTCAACGGCACGTATTTACTTGTGGAATATTAATTCTTCAATCCAACGCGATGGATATTTCATAAGGCTGAAGAGATTAAAAGTCATAGCTGTGTCTTAAAACGAATCGGCCCATCTCTATTTCGAACTTCATTAAAATCTAATCACACTTTCGCTTGAATACCTTCTAATCGGCTGTTGGTTTGCTGCACTTTCTTCACCTTCATACAACTTCTTCCAAACTTCTAGGAATCAGAGATCTCGCTCCCAGGTCCTTACTCTCGTATTTCCTCCGATAGTAAATTCTACAGCCCAAGGAATTGACCTTCGTTTGTGAGATACTTAATTATTATCTGATCTGATCTCTTCAAACATATATTCATCTTTGAAACATTACCTACCAAGGTATATATAAGCTCATCTTGTTTGAATCTTTGCTGTCCAGACATCAGTCGTGCGCTACCTCCTTTCGTTCTCTCAATTGTCTCGTCTTTCTTTCACCCCCATTGTCTCATTCTCGCTGTCAAATAACCATTGCCATCATCAGCAACAACGTCATCATCTGTTCTTTGGATAGCTCAATCTTACATTCCCACGCATTGGCCCAAGATTGAAGGGTCTGATACTATACTCACATCTTTGAATCCACAATGCTCGCCGCCCATGATACTGCACTTTCTTCGTATCTTTTTTCTGGCAGCTAAACACCTCAAAGAGTAATATTATATGGTTTCATTTATTATTATCAATTCATCAGATGTTTGCTTACCAAATAAGCGCTCAAATGCCCTTGGGTATGCACAAACTTCATCATTAGCTCCAGGGAGATTCACATTCTGGAACTCATGATCGTACAACCGGATCCTATAGCCACATCTTAGATTTACACATCCATCACCACGTACCAAAAGTGCATTGCAACAAAACCTATCCATGATGTTTCATTATATTCAAATTTTCAAATATACGAATCCCCTCTTCCGCCTCCACTGACATTCTCTCATTCAACACCCTCCACTCTTTTCACATTCATCCCAACTCTTCATTTTACAATTTCCCCATATACAATTTTCCTTTCCACTTCCAAGACACCACATGCGAGACGAGACAAAGGGATGCACCTATATGTATCTAGGTACCCAAACCATGTACAAAACAATAATGCAATTTCAATCTTCAACTAATCTTTGGAAAACATGTGGCCTTAGTTTTCTTTGGACTTCTTTCAATCCATCACCTCTCCCTCTATTATTTACTCAGCCACAATTTCTCTCACCTGCTCCTGCTTTACCTCACACTCCCCTCCAGTCCCGCCTCTCTAACTAACTTCCAAAAGAGACCCCTTTTCTCCATAAGGTTTTTAGGGCTGTCAAATTCCTTGACTTGTCCCTGCTCCAACACTACAATCCTATCACTATCCAAAATTGTATTAATGCGATGCGCAATCGTAATGATTGTTCTCTTTGCGAAAAGTGGAGATCGCAATGTTGTCTGCAATAGTGCATCCGTTTCCACATCTACCGCCGCGGTGGCTTCATCTAATACTAGGATGTTGGAAGGTGCAAGAAGTGCTCGTGCAAGAGAGACAAGTTGTCGTTGGCCTTGAGAAAGATTGGATCCGCTATATCCGATAAAAGATGTGGTTAGCTTAGCTCTGTTCTTGGAAAACCAGGCTGAATGAAATTGTGTGAAATTTGTGTTGGTAATTTAGATTATGTTTGTATTGCAAATGGTGTTGTGATAAATGTGGTAGCAATTTCGGTGAGATTAGGACAAGAGGAAAGAATGGTATGTGAAAACGGGATCTTTGAGCGAGGAATTAAACGACGCAATAAGGAATCGCAAATCAAAACTGGAGGATAACGCAAAAAAACGGCATGTGATGTTTAATATTTGTGACGTTGGGCAGTGATGTGGTGAAAGGTTTGGCAGAAAGGACGAAAGGAAAAAGTATGGAAATAGGATGGAAATAGGAGGGTGACTGGGGGAAATGGTTCAGCTTATGATAAGGAGAATGTAATACGAACCCTTCTTGAATTTTAGCTTCCAATCCACCACTCATAGTCGAGACGTGATCTTTTAGCCTTGCATGTTCTATAAGAAAGATTGGTTAGCGAGTGTGTCGGTATTACACGCTGCTTGCAATATATGATCACTCATATCTCACAAACAACGCCGAGTATCTTCGTCTAGAGTTACAATTACCTAGTACGCTCCACAACTCTGTATCATCATGTACATGACCTGGATCAAGGTTATCGCGAACTGTACCCTCGAACAGAGCCGCATCTTGTGGGATAATTGCCAGTCGACGTCTTAGATCGAGTAGCCCTATTGTTGACGTGTTCAATGCGTCGATGCTGATATTACCCTCACTCGGCTCGATGATCCGAAATAGGGCTAATGTCAAACTAGATTTTCCTGCACCTGTCCGGCCGACTACTCCAATCTTCTCATGTGGCTTGATATCAAGGTTGACATTTTTGAGCACGAGGTCCAAGCCTTCACGGTATCGTGTGCTGTAATTATTGAAGTTCACTCCGCCCGATGCAGGCCAACTGATTGGTGGACGATGTCTGTGAATCACTTCTGGAGCTTCACTTGGTAATCTAGCATACTCGAGAACACGTTCGACAGATACGATGTTTGTTTCCACTTCAACCGTTTGACGAACAATCCAATTTAAAGATTGTGTGATTTGAAGAGCATATGACATTGCCAGTCCGACAAAACCGGAAGTCAAGGGACGTCCAGCAGCCACAGTCACGATAGACAATCCGGCGGCGGCTAAGATGATAATCGACCCGAGGAATTCGAGTCTTACAGCAAGCCATCTGCACATTGATGATGTCAGTTTGATGTAATATCCCGAATGTTCTCGAACACCGAGCAATTGGTCTGTGCTTGGTGATCCGATTCATGGGGAACGAAGTTTCACTTCGATTTAAACAACCAATCGCGTATGGCGTACCACCGATGTTGGATTGAAGAACACGGTTATGAAAGGTTACATGACATACCGATTACTATTGATAGATGGAAAATAAGCTCTCAAATTAGCGTCAACTCTCCATTCATTTTCTTGTGTGAATCGTTTCTGTTGACTAAAGCACCGGCAAATTAGTATCCTGAATGTCTTGAATAATTTCCGTTTCCGATGTCTCAAGCTTCGAAAACCGAGCTGGTGGATTAAGAAAATGAGCAAGTCTGCTAAAGTTACTTACCGATAAGCTCGGATGGTGCCGATTCCTCCAAGAGATTCCTGGAAATGGGCGTAAATTGGACTTCGGCTGACGCTATCTAAGCGCTTCAACTCACGGGAAGTACGGAGATAATAACGCTGCACCCAGTAATACACGCCTGCCAGCGGGAAGATGAAGGCAATAAATGGGGGGCTTGCTACAGAGATGACGACTAGGGTAAACAATGCCCGAGCTGTGTTGACGAATAACATGTTAAAAGTCCTTGCAAGTACCTAACACGGGTTAGAACATGCCAGAATATACGGTTGTACTTCATAGTTACCTCATCTATCCGATAAACATCACTAAATATGACCTTGTTAGCTTGTATTCTTGACAGATCCGATCTCGGGTACGAATGCAACACAGCATTCAAGCAAACACAGAAAGTTAGGGTATGGACAGAACCAAATGTTCACCATTCTGAGCAAAGCGGGGTGATAAGGCAACTATCAAATTCAAGGAGTGCCATGAATATTTTCAAAGAGGGTGCCGATAGATTGTGCCAATCGGAAAAATTCTGCTACAAAGAAAAACAAAAAATAAAACGGTCGTCTACAACATACCTCGAGAAGCGGTTAAGAATACGGCCAGCGGGAGTCGTCTCGAAAAAGGACATTGGAGATCGGAAAATGGCAAAGGCCATACGCTCGTGAAGTTTCCTAGATGCCTGAAAGGTATCCGATTAGCTTTCGTGGCTAGTTTTTCATAATGCGAGAACCCGCTTCCTGATCGGGCAACCTTACCTCAATAGAACAAAAAATCCACAAGATCAAGGTTTGGACAACCACAAGAGCGGCAGATCCGATGCCAAAGGCAAAGTATACACTAATGTACTTGCCGACATTTCGGTTAACGCCAAGTCTGTCATTTTCCTCAGCCCAGCTTTTGAGCCATACACTGCCACCTATAAAATATCAGTAAAAAGGATTTGTCTGCAAAATAATGAAGTAAACCTACTGATCTGTGCCGTTTGTGCACCAACCAACATAGTCAAATAGATCAAGACGGCAGCAAGATTGCTAGTCTTAGCATATTCAGCGTACACTAATCAAAGTTAGTATTAATGCTGTGATTATGAATTTGTATATGCCTACCATCCCATTTTACTTTTCCTTGTTCAGAGTGTTCTTTGCCTTGCTTGGATTTCGAACCATCTTCCTCATCACGTAGTTTGCCTCTTGGACCTCTGAAAGTTGCTGTACTGGCACGTCTTAAGGTATTAGAGCTACCCTTCCTCTTCTTAACACCTGATCCTCCGGGTCGAATAGGTTGAAGTTGTGTCAAGTGTTCTTGGGCTTCTTCAGCTTCGTCCTTTTCTTCCTCTTCTCCAGGCTGCTCAAAGTCAAGTATTGTTGAAGAATCGCTAGTTTCGGTGGTTTCAGAATCTGTGGACACATCTTTGTTTTCGGATGTGTTGATCAGATTTGCAATTTCTCCTCGTCTAGCAATGGCCTGATCATATGTACCACGCTCGATGATTTTAGTATCTCGAAGCAGACAGATGAGATTGGCTTCTTTGAGAACAGGAATAGAATTTGTCGCAAGAACTCTAGTCTTTCCACTGAGTAATCCAGTTGAACCAAATACGTTATCAATCAAATGTCTGCCGACATGTTGATCAACGGCGGATAAACAATCGTCCAATAGATATACATCAGCTCTAGCGTAGACTGCCCTTGCCAAAGTCAATCGTGCTTTTTGACCTCCACTCAAGGAAATACCACGCTCTCCGACCTCAGTTTCATCACCATCTGGCAATTGAGCGAAATCTTCCGAAAGTGCACAGGCCTTGACAGTTTTATCGTAAAAGGTAGGATCAAAACGGTGACCGAACAGGATATTTTCCTTGACGCTAGCGTTCATAACCCATGGTTGTTGCGCTACGTAAGCTGTTTTTCCATGAACAATTACCTGTCCCTTAACTTTCCATAGATCACCAAGAAGTGCTTGTAAGAAAGATGACTTTCCTGCTCCTACTCGACCAACGATACAAGTAAGTTCTCCTTTATGTGCAGAGAAATGAATGTCTTGTAGGACGTTGCGGTCAGAGTTTCTGTCCCAAGAAAAGGTCGCATCTCTGATGGTCAAAGATTCTTCACCGTCATCCTCGATAGGACCCTTCAAAATTACCGCGTCGGACTGTAACTCTTCAGCTGTGAAGAATGATGTCAAACGCTTGACAGCAACTGAAGCTTCAATGATGGAGGTAATAACCATTGGAAGAATTGCCAACGGGAATGTTAATAAGTTGAGTAAAGTTAAAGTAGGGAACACAATGTCAGTGGTTAGTGGACTGTCGGTAGTCAGCACAAAAACAGCGAATGTCGAACAAGATACCAAAAATGGTGTGGTGGACCAAGTAAAATTGGCAACTGATTGGGCAGCACCAATCTTTCGTAGAGTTTTAAGTTCCTGGTCATTTCTGACAAAATTTAACTTGGCCATAAAAGCAGAGCTCCAGGCATAAAGCTTAATACTCTTCATATTGTTGATAATTTCCGCAATCAATCGTGTTCGAGAATCCTTATTCTTCATCTGCTCCTGCTGTAACTTTTTCATTAGGCGAGCGATGAGGCCATTGATTGGAATCATTAGAACCATAGCAGCGACACCAGCCAACATTGATAATCCAACTAACTGATATAAAGATATCATGCAGAGAATTATTTGATACGGAGCAGACCATAATTGTTGACCGTATTGAGTAAGATCTTGTAGTCTTTGAGTGTCAACAGCCATGTAGTTGACAATATCTCCAGTAGACTTGCTAGCTCTTCCTTCATTCGATAATTTAAGTGATTTTCCGTAGATTGCTGCCGTCAAGGCGGTCTTGATACGCATACCAGTTTCAAAGGCTCTCTGAAAGTATTGATGCAAAGCCATGGTTTGTCCTACAGAAACAGAAAACATGCCCAAGGCTATAGCTGCTCCTCGAATTACAGGTTGTGGTTCATCGGTCGAACGTGACTTGACCCATTTGATCAATAGCTTTAGAAGTTGCGGTTGTATGAAGGCGAGCGAATCGCTGACAGTCTTGAAAAGAGCGCCACGAAAGTATGGTCCACTGAAAGATCTGAAGATAGCCATCCAAAGAGATGGGGTTTTCTTATGTTCGATTTCATAATCCCAGGCTTCTTGGAACGTCTCGCTACATGACTTGGTGGTATCCCTTTTCGCCAGGTTCCATAGATCGTCCTCTGTCAGATATTTCTTATAACCCTGTTTCATCATAGGGGTCATCCAACCAAATGTGAGGATCGAAAATACAGTAGCGTATTCGACAGGGCATTCGTCTTCATCTTCCAATGCCGAATATACGCTCTGCTTCTTTGGCACAAGCCATTCCAAGCCAAATTCAATTAAGGATAACCCGAAACCCACAGAGTATGCGATGAAGTATGGAAGATGCTCGTGGTAGATTTGTTGAGATATCAACGAACGAAGTTTGACTGCGTATGCGATGTTGAGAAGGAGCCAGTAAAAGAGTACAACGCCGTTTGGATTGCGTAGCCGGGTGTGCTCGAGCCATTGAATGGTAAAAATGACACCAAGAGATGCGATTTGTATAAGACTGGTCCAGAATCTAAAATCACCCGCCCACACATCGGGATAGTTGAGTATTTGTATAACGAGTTGTACTGCGACAGAGGTTGCGATTCCTATTATGATGGCCTATTGAACATTGGATAAGCATTTCCCCATCAATTTCATTTCTTTCAAACACTAGTGAAGATTATACCTGCTTAAGCCAAAAAAGCCAATCCTTCTTTACTTCCGCCGTAGTCTTCTTTCTTACGAGCCACCATATGGCGATGGCACCACCTAAGATTCCAAAGGCCGCCACAGAGCTCACCCAAACATCCATAAAACACGGTGTAAAGTCATAACGATGAGGACTCAATGGACCCCATCCCTCCTTGTTACCGCATAACGGTTGAGATCTTGATTTATCCGCCGTGAGATATCCGCTACCAAGCTGCTCCTGCAATGCGCGAAAGCCAGAGAAGGAGCCTGTCTTGAGGATGCTCTGCGATGAGCTAACGACCATGACCGATATGTGATACTTTGTGTACTGAATCCCTCCTTCGATAGACGATAGAGGTTTTCAGAACTAGTGATGTGAGTGTATGGAAGGATAGTTCATTCGTTCTGTAACACAATGACAGAAGAAATGATGGAAGTGGCAGAGGTTTGGACGGATTTTTGTCTGATGGGGTACGAGCTTACAGTACGGGACCGATCAAAATTGTACTAATTATTTAGTAGATAGGTACGGATTTAAGCTATGACGGGTGCGTTCCGAGTTCCTTAACCTTGACCATAATTATTTATTAACCTTACAAAGCAATACGAACAGAAAGAAAAAGAAAATCTGCGAAATGATGGCACAGAACAGAATAATGTTACGAATCAATGTCAATGTAACAGATTATCTCCATCTCCTTCTTTAAACGATTCATATGATTTAACAAGCAGTTGAGCATTTTAGATGTTCTACGGATAGGTACGTAAAGTAGTCAGTATCTTTGCACGGCTCTGAGGACTCGGGAACTACTACCTAGGTAGGTATCTAGCTAGGTAGGCTCGAGGTAGGTAGACGTCATTGGATCTTATATCTGTGCCTATCATAGAGAATCTATTTCAGCACATCGTAAGATAGATACAAATCGTTGCTACTATCTATGACCACCGCTCCCGGTGAATCCGTCTGTCTGTATTCATAATAAAAGTGATAGAGTATCCAGATATATATACTCGGCTTCATCATTCTGTTTGATTAATGCAAGTCACAAATTATCAGGAGCTTCAATCAAAATCCTAGACACTACACTCTCCTGCATGCATGCATATCACCATCTCGATCCCCATAGATAAGTAAGGATGTCAAGTACTGTTGTGGGGCAAAATTATGTACCTAAAAAATTGAATAGCTTTCTATCTGCAGAATGCCGCATTCGAGATGAAATGAAAAACTTGAATTTGGTTGTCGAACAAGAAACTGAACAGGAAAAATCATCTCAAACGCCATAGGTGAAAGAGTAAGGGGGAAAATATGATTCCGAATTTTCCATTCGAGATCATTCCTCCAACCGGTCCCGCATGAAAACAAGAGGGATCATAAAAGCAAAGCTACCTAACCATCTCCAAAATCCCTACTTCTCCCAAAGAAACAATGAAAGTGATAAGTCGATACACAAAGGCTCGAAAACATTGTTTTTAAAGGGTATCATCTTATCGCGTTGGGACCAACAATGTAGGAGAAGACCGCCCAATATTCTCAAGACTCCATCATCATCTAATTATCGGAAGCACCAGCATCTTCCTTTTTGGGTGCCAAACCAGCACTTTGACATGTCTTCTTCCATGTCTCAACTTCACGCCATGCTCTCTCACATTCTGTCTTCAACTTATCATTGCTAGCACTGAGTTCCGCAATGGCTTGTTCAGTGAGAAGCTTCTCAAGTGTCCATTTCTCAATGTTTTGAGTCTCATTCTCCTTAAGCTGGGTGATGAATTGAACAGCTCTTTGTAGAATAGATCCTTTGTTTTTCTCACATCCGGGTACAATCTTCGCCAACTCGTTGATACCTTCATTGATGGTTTCTCGGCGACGTCTCTCAACTAGAAAAATGATCAATAAAAGAAATTTAAATATGAAGCGCACGGAGTAAATTTACCTTCTTTGTGATTATCCTTTCTGACTTTATGCCATTCATCGGATCCTACAACAGGTTTTGAACCAGAACTTCGACTTTGAGATTGGTGTTGCTGTTGCGAATTGTCCATGAAGCTATTGTCGGGCTGCTGGCTATTATCCATAAAAGATGAATCCTGGTGACGATCGTTCTCGGAGGCTTGAGAAGCAAAAGAGACATCTGTTGGTTGTGGAATTGTCATGGTTGGATAGATTCCAGCAAGTGCCGCAGCGGCAGTAGATGAGGCGTTTGCATGATCTGCGGCACCATTTTGATGGTCGGGATGAATTTGTTGATTGTGTTGAAGGTTGGCATAGTTTTGCAGGGCTTCTACATCACCGATCTGCTGATTGACCATCGATTGGTCACCGGAGTCATTGACAGAATTCGGGGAAACACGCTTGTTGTTGAGGCGCCTCGTGTCATCAGCTGATTCGGAGTCCCGCTTCCGCTTTTGTGCAGTGTTGCTCATATTAGCATTCTCTTCCCGCATAGCATTTGCTACCTCCTGCAATCCTGAATGTTCAAGGTCCATGTCTGCCATTGCGATAATCTGGTGTCCTCGTGACGAGCCTTGCACGGTGATTTGTGGGGGATGTGAGGAATTAACAATCGTAAGGCGCAGATGACCTCGAGGGGTTGGTAGATAGATTTAAGGCTGAACTTGATCTTTCGCGATTTAATGACGTGTCTAACGAGGTTGGCACAAGTGCAACGACCGTCTTCTTCTAGTGCAAAGGGGACGGCTGTTACGGAAGCAATGGAGACGTATCGGTGACTCGCTCTAATGCTTCGAGGCGCTCAGCTGCAGTAGTTCGTCGCCGTGATCTTCGAAACGAACGTTTCTGTGTCCTTCAACGTAGCACCTACAAGGTCAGCACGTGTCATTGCAGATAAAGTATCACATAGTAAGTCAATCAATCAACAGATTCCTGATAACAAAATGAGATGTCGATTGAAACATTTGGGTGATGTGGTGATGTTGCGCTTCTCTCTTCGAAATGCTGCAACTGCGAATTGATAAATCATCCTAAATGAGATCAAGCATTTTGTTGGCAAGAAATATAACAATTGCAATAATTAATTGTGGTACTTCTGTGCAAACAAGACTATTGTCATTTTGGGTGAACATCGCAGGTAGTAGTTCAGTTACAATATGATATTGTATATTGATGCTGCTCTGCGCGATATGACCAAAATCATGGGAGGAGGCATTTTGTGTGTGTTGCGATCTGGTGATTTATGAAGTGCAAGATATTTTGGGCCAACGGTAATGTCCGAACAATCCTTGTTGCGTGGAATTGGAACGCTGTGAGGTTTCACGAAAGATAGCCCTTTTCTCTTCTGCCTTTCTATCTGTTCTCTTTTTCTTTCATAAATGTGCAGAGGCGCTCCTGACAAGTAACGGATTGATGCAACGGACAGGCACAGATATGAAAATAAATTTGATCGATCTTTGGGGCCTTTTTTTGGAGGGGGAGGGGAGTTTGTGGAACTTGATTATGAAATTTCACGCACCTTGTTTTTTTATTATGATCACCTAATGATCGGTTGGGTGGTTGTTATCTTTCTTTCCTCCCTTCCTTGCCCGAGGCTCTTGTGGGAACGCGACCAACGTAAAATATGGACGATGGAACTTTTTGATATTGTTAAATCACCAACCACTCGAATTCTTGATGGGGAAAAAAGAGACAAGATCTATAAAGTTATTAGTAGATGATTATATGGATTAGAATTAACAGATCAATTTTAGATGATATCCTTTTGATTGAGGATAGGAAGGGGGGGAGTGGAAATACTCACCAAGGTCAGATGATGTTGTTAAACAACCATTCAATTGATCACGAGTGATCAAAACTGCAATGTCACGAAAACAAAGCTTGACGACCCTAACTGGGTATAAAGACCGAACTGAGACAAAAGAGACAACCCTCAGAATATCGAATGTAATGCGAAAATACCGTGAGTTAAGTACGTCTTTTTGAAGAAGTTCTTGTGTTCTTGTTGATGGTTGATATGATACACGTGAAGAGAGGATCATGTGGGAAGGAAAAGAGCAGAGGCACTTTTACCGGGTGAAGAGATTATTGAGGGGCTTGTTGTAAAGCTAGGTGATAATGCGTTAGACTGGAACTGTATTCATGCCTTAGATTAAAGGCCTTTGACGCGCAAACAGTCGAGAACACACACTATCAAACTCTCTTCCCTATCACATGTCTGTGCAGCGCTGTCATGATTGGTCAGAGAAGCTGGGTGCTTTATGAGGTCTCGACATTCATCTGTAATTCTACTCGTGTTGTTTCTTTACACACTCACAGAGTATGTTCAACCCCGTCATTATTCTACGTGATGACACTTCACAAGATTTGACTTTGAGATCACGTTGATCGCGCATTCATTTTCAATTTACATCATGAGTGTTTGGGTACTGGATACCCAGCTGCTGCTAAGATCTTTCAAAATCAGAGTCCTCCCTCAATAACTGGCGGCAACTTCACGGCCAATTTGTTGATTGAAAGATGGTGGTGGTAAGGTAGTATTAGTACGTACCCAGTATACCTAGAGATAGGTAGGTATTGAGTGGTGGCCGTTCCAGGTATATTCAAAGACAAAGTTGCTTTCGAATTCCCATTTCTACTCTACCGCCCAGTTCATAACCCTCTGATTCGTCACAGAGTCTTGAGTTATCGATTCAAGGTGGCTGCTTTCCGGTTCCTCTCATAAAAGTCTAGCAGGCGCATGAAAGGAAAGACAAAGCGTGAGAATAGAAGAAAGGGTAATGGGATGACAAATGAGAGTATAGATAGCTTCGACGGTCAAAAGAGAGGGAGAGAACGAATCAAATTATTTTCGGGCTGGAAAGAAAGCAAGGTGCAAGGCAGGAAACTCTCCTAAGTATAGGAAGAAGTAGGTGGGAAAAAAGAGGGTGAAGGATCTTTTCGAACATGATGATGGAAGTAGAACGGAAACTACAATCATCAATGTTAATTCCTAATACTTCTTTGGGTATCGCCGTTTTGTTTTGGGTGTGAAAGCGAAGAGATTAAACGTAGGTAACACATCACAGAAGAGTAGAAGTATCAAAAATCTAGATCACAAAGCCGCCTGGTACATTTTCATTCTCTTGAAATATTGTTGGAATAGTGGGGTGTTACATCCATCCTGGGGTGAATGAATTCAAGGATTAACATCTGTCCAATTTGACTCTGAAAACGACAGTCGAAAGTGTCTATATGTTTGTTGACAATCTCATTGCAAAGAGGATACCTCAATGTATTGACACGGTTCCGAAATCACGAGAGTGAAAGACGGTTGGAAATGCGTACGGCTTATATTTTCATGCTTTCGCGAAGAATCAAGGGGAACACATCAGGATCACCCGAGGCTGTAGATCTGCAGACGTATTGATGATCGGTAAGGACAACGCGGCATAGATGAATGGAGCAAAATCTTGGTTTAATTCGCTTGCGAATACGGTACGACAGATGAATCGCGAGGGAGGCGGATTCATGCGATTGAACAAGGCCCTCACCCTCGGCAAGCTTCAAAGGTCTACACGCGGCACAACCATGACATTTGAGGTTGAAGACTTACGGACTGTTAAAAGTATAAGCTTCAAAAGAACGAGCGGCAAACCCGTGAGGTACAGTTCGCATATCTAGAGCAAGATATAAGAGGAAGCAAAAGGAGCCTGAGGGAGTTGGCGAAAAGGGGCCCAATACTAGTTATATTGTCGCGTTCTAATGATCAATAGTAGTTTCCTCAACACACCAATTTTTATGCCAATGTAACGCATCAAAATCACTAGAATCAAATCCAAAGTCTTTGAATATTTAAATAAGTCATCATGACATGGCGTGCATGTGCCATCCAAAAGGGGAGAGCCATGTGACCGTACTGATCTGATATCACATCTGGTCGTAAAAGCAACCGTAGTTATCGGTCCCAGACAATGGAGCTACAACGTCAGTAGTCTCACAATCTATCGTACAGATTCGAATGATTGTAGGATTGCAGGAACATACATATTAATTGTTACAACTTATTACTGCATTCTTATGTAAAATTCTACAAGATTCGTTTTGAATCCGGATAAGATATTATATCTTAAACGACTTGTGATTCACAAAAGAACAATTCCTTCATTAGCCTGAGTATTCATTAGCTTTGACATTCACTACTGCCACTGCCTCCGGGCACAACTCACACTCCTCTACTTTCTCTGTTCATCTCTATACAATTCATCACTTTTTTAATATTGTCACACATCTGAACTTCATTCAATATGGCTGATTTCATAACTACCAAGCTAAATCCCGAAACCCATCTAATCCTCGTAAGTTTTCATTCCCCTCTTCCCCTCCAAGCATCTCAAGCTAATAGTCTCATAGGACCAACCACTCCTTCGACTTCCCCTTGAACTCCTCAAGAAAAACTTCAAAGTGGTCCATTTCAATCTCGAAAAAGAATCTGCGAGCGTTAAAACTGCCTTAAAAGAAACCACTGATGCGTCCCTCAATGCCCATGCTTCTCCCGACGATGTTCTCAAAAATGTTGATTCTATGCTCACCCGCATGCGAGGTCTAAAACGCAAACTCCAATCATGCGCGGAAGAAGAAAAGAGACTACAAACACAATCTGCTGCGAGAATCAAACATATAAGTTCACTCTATGATATAAAGAGTTTAGAGGATGTAAAATATGAGGAATGGAGTCGGACACGGTTAGATCGGTTGCTAGTTGATTATTTGTTAAGGAATGGATATAAAGATAGTGCTACTGCTCTTGCGCGGGAGAAGAATATCGAGGAGCTAGTGGATGTGGATACTTTCGTTCAGATGAGTAGAGTTAAAGACAGTCTCTGCAAAGGCAAAGTTACGGAGGCGTTGGCATGGTGTTCGGAAAATAAGAAAGAGTTGAGGAAGATGGAGGTAAGGACTCTAGGCACGTATTGTAGTACCTATACTGATATTTCGTACAGAGTAATCTCGAATTTATGCTTCGTTTCCAGCAATATGTCGAGTTGGTACGCACCAAAGATGAGGCGAAGTTGGTTGAATCTATCGCACATGCGAAAAAATATCTATTACCATTCCGGGAAAGCTATCCTAAAGAAGTTCAACAAGCGTGTGGACTCCTAGCATTTCCTCCCGATACTAAAGCTGCAGGTTACGGAGTATGTTATCCCCTTTGCAATCTGCTCCACACTCTTAACAAAAGTCGCAGGAACTCTATAGTCCCACTCGCTGGACACACCTCGCCAATCTTTTTACGCAAACGCACAATGAACTCCTTAATCTTTCCTCTGTACCTCTCCTGCACATCGCTCTCTCTGCCGGTCTCTCCGCGCTCAAAACTCCTGCCTGTCATTCCTCACATACCTCCTCTATCTCTCCCACTTCTACAGCCACAACGACTACGTCCGTTTGTCCTATCTGCAGTATCGAGCTCAACGAATTAGCTAAAGACATGCCTTATGCACAACACACTAAAAGTCACGTTGAAAGTGATTTGGTGCTTTTGCCGAATGGGCATGTGTATGGTGAGCATCGATTACATGAGTATAGTCGAAAAGTGGGTTTGGAGGAGGAAACCTATAAGGATTTGAGGACGGGAGAGGTGTTTGCGAAGGGCTTGGCTAAGAAAGTATTTATTTCATGATGTGAGTGGTTGAGAAGTATTCGAGTGGTCCAATAGATGCGTGCTTTCCGGAGCGTTGGTACATGGATTCGGAGTTAGGTATTCAAAGAATGGTAGACACATACAAAGTTTTATGGTCAGACTGGGTAACATCATCATTTGTCTACTGGAATGATTTTTAGGGGAGAGAAGCAAGAAGTGAGAAGTGATGAGCGACCGCTAAAATGCAAAATGTATCTTAAAGTCTATCCATATGCAATGATCTTTGAGCAGGAACGCAAGTGTGGATGCGGTATTGTAGGGAAAGGTATCTAAATAAATACAAAATAAACGGGAAAGAAAAGGGAGCTTTGGATAAGGAGATGAACAGGGTGAGGATATAGGATTGAAGAGAGATTGAAAATGCTCGTTTACAGCATTGAGTAGATAGCTATATTTCAACATCATGATCAGATTATCATTTTCACGCTTCGCCACCTACTGTGATACATGAAAATAGTTGGGCAAGAATCTCGTTAGACGGAAAAGCAAATCGACACGTCAAAGTTCCCAAAGGTTCAAAATTCCTAAGTTCAATCATTCATCATTATCAGCACCTATGTACAAGTACCTATTAAATAGTCCCCGGATCTCCTTCTTTCTCTCTAACAACTAAACATACTCCTCCTACCCTTTCTTTCTCCATCACATTATCCATCACCAATTCTCATCAAGCATAACATGATATTCATCACTCCTTTTTGTCTCCCTCACATTCCCTTTCTCTCTTCTCTTCTCTTTTGTTCTCTTCTCCATCTATGCATCCCACCACAATTCCTGACAACCTCACCCGAATTTCTCCAACGCAAGTCTTGATCTTGCAATCAATCAGTATATAAATGCATGTAACTCCCATCTGTCTTCTCAACTGTGCGTTTCAATCCCAAGTCCAACTCCAACTCCAAGCAAATCAACTCTCTTTCCTTTCTTTCGCTCCTCTTTCTCTTTCTTCCCATCTCCTCTACAAAATATCCTCTTGTTCTCTTTCTCCTAAAACGCCTATGTAAAAATGAAAAAGGGGGTATAAATTGCTTCTCTCCTCATCCTCTATCTTCCATCTTCTGCTTCCTTTATTTTCTTACGTATGTTACAGCTCTCATGGCTCAACACCACCTAAGAAACGGTTTCCACATGGTCACTCTTCTGACTTCTACTAGGTATTGTGGCTAGTAACTCATGATCTGGTGGGGTTCCCGTGACATGTGTATTTTGCGATATGCCCGAATCTAAACGATCTGATTCGGGTATTGTGGCAGGATATGAAATTTCCGGATCTGGGACTTGGATATCAAGCTATTTGGTGTACATCAGTAAGGACTTCTTCTTCCCACATAGAGGCGAGTCAAAATATGTCTACTAGAGAACAACTCACATTCATATATCCCGTTCTCCTCAAACTCACGATTTTCGGAGCTGTCCCCGGCTCTTTCGCCCTCGACTCCATATCTCTATTCCATTCCTCCAACCACATTTCCACACGATTCAACCGAGACTTCACACCCGTCCAGCCCAAATCATCCCATACCCAGCCCGTTACCAATCCCATCAACCCATCAAAGATATTTCTCGCGCCCCAAGGATTAAAAGCCGGTATCAATTCATTATTAATCCTCTCAATCAAGCCTCTAAAATCCTGTTCCGTAACCCCAGCCGGATCCAAAATCTCTGGGTACAAATTTGAGAATGTAGGCGCAAGGTCTCCTTCCAACATCCAATCGCGACGAATACGTATTATGCGTGTTGTATTGTATAAAGGCGACGAGAGTGGAACATGCATATTCATATGTGGAAAACATGGATGTTGGGGACCCCAAGCATCATCATCTCCCTCCCCTGGCTCTTCCCCAACTATCGATGTGCCATTTGAGGATAATGCGGAACCGATACCGCCTGGCAATGAGATATTTGAATCGTTCGCGTGTGGTATTGGAGATGTGCCAGATGGATTATATGGATTGAGGGTATTGGGACCGCGCTCAAGGTCCGTAGACATAGCTGCTTTACTGAAATCGAAAGAGATGCCCGAGACAGGTGTCGGAGTAAGTTGTCTTCCTTCTGGAGCCCTTCCAGTAAGCTTCTCCAATGTTGTCTCAACAGTTATAACAGGCTCTTCTTCGACTGCCTTTCCTTTGCCTTTATCAAGTTTTGGTCCAGCAGTAGGTGTAAGAGGAGAATCACCGCTTTTTCGATTTCGCGCAAGGTCTATGCTAACCGTTCTTGGTAAAGATATTCGATGTGAACTTAGTGAACTTCCACTCCTATCAACCTGTAAACTTGCCCTCGTAGATGCGGAATGTCTTTGTTGTCGCTGTTCCGGTAACGTTAATAATGGATAATTGCCTCCAGCACTGGCTCCCTCCCGTAAATTTGATATGTCTGGATGTTGAAGTGGTATCGCAATAACCGGTCGCTCTTCCGGCGGTGATTGATGTCTTTTTGGAGATGTCTGAGGATACGCTCTCGGGGTTGAATTTGTCGGATTCCACAATCTAGATGTACTTGGTCTTCTCGGTCTCCCCCTCGAAGTACTTCTTGAGCCAGCGCGAGGTCTGAAGGGATTTGGGAAAGTTTCGGTTGTACCAGGATTCGCAACACCTTGTAAAGCGTTCCTCCAACTATACCTCGTAGGACTACTTATTCGAACTTGTGGTTGATCGCGATTGGTTGGCACAGGGCTTGGTGATGGATATGGAGGTTGATGACTTGGGGATGGAATTCTCGCGTTTCCAATCGCTGATGGAGGGGCATTGGGTCGATTGGTAATTCCTATGGTGGATGGAGATATGGTGGTCGGTAGGATTGAAGTGTGTGACGCCGTTGGGAATTTGCGGCCGGATTATTGGCCGCTATTTTCGATAAGCGCAAGTCTCTTTTCTTCCTCTTCTCCTGCTTCTCCTCAACCTTTTCCCCTTCCTCTTTCCGTAGTGTTGTTATTATGATTATTATTATTGATGATTGATTTTTATTTAGACGAGTTCGCAGTCGAATAGATATCGAAATTTTGAAATATTTACCCTTCAATCGAAAGGATTCTTCGTGGGGAATTGTAAGGGGATTCGTACTAATGCAATGTGATGCAGTTAGATAGGAGTCCTGCAGGAATTGAAGTTTTTGATTCGCTTGTTGAGTTACGTGTGATGAAATGCCTGAAATGCCTGATATTTCAGTAAATCTCTTCTTTTCCATTTCGATTGTGCATGTCTAACTGTGATTTTGGATTTGAATATCTTTCGGGAAGTTTGATAGATAGATATATATGCGTATATGGGTTCAAAAGGTTTCGAAGATTCGGGATGATGTGAATGATAGGTATGCTTTGAATAGGAGAAAAAGCGAGACAGCTGAGGAGTAGGCTCGTCGCTCGGTAGGTATACGAAGTGGTGTACGATATAAATATATAAAAAAGTCAAAATGGAATAATCCAGTTAAATTTCTGCCGTCATCAACCAAAAGTCGGGGGAATCGAAGTAGGTACAGTAGTACAGAAATCACAAGCTAAGAATTGAAGTCCAAGATATCTCGGTGAAGACAAGTTGAAAGTAAGCAAGCAGATCCAAGCAAAGTTCAAAGTTCAGAGTTCAGAGTTCAGAGTTCAGAATTCAAAAGAAAAGAATCAAGTCTCATATAAAATGTGAGATGAATTCAACATACATCAACGATACCTTATCATATCAACCACCTGGTGTACCTAGTATTTCCATCCCAAGTCACATCTCAATAAAATTACTTGCCTCAACTCATTCAACCCCCTGGATCTATACCCAGGCAGCTAAAAGCATCTTGATATTTCAACCTTGAACTTTGGGGACACAAAGCCTGGGTACATTAAATATTCTATTCCTATTTAGTGATTTGGTACCAACGTTTATGGTTCACTCCATTATTCATCTCTATCTTCCCAGGTTCCTACTTACTTACCTGCTCAGGTTCTCGAAGCAAGGGGAAACAATCAGCTAGTGGCTACACAACCATAGCACCACCAAGAAGCATCTAAGCCGACACTACGCCATCCATGGCTCAGCTCCTTGAAAAAAAAAAGACTTCACATTTGTGCTCTGTAGCAGCAGTTTCGAGTATGCTATAAAAGCATCAAATTAGCCAGCTATAAAAGCAATGGCCAATCCAACCCTCGAGGGTTTTCAAATATTGATATTGATTGGCCATCCAAAAGAAGCCTTGAGGATAGCTCCTTCATCTAAATATTTATGCCAACTTATCATGAGTTGGTGAACTTGAGTCTCGAAATTTCCAAATGTCTGAGCGTACAGGGCCCAGATCTAGGTGTGGGATGCTACCACTGATATCCTCCAAGTGTGACATTACTGATAATATGATGGATATGATTTATTCTCTTGCTTCAGAAGGGGTTTCCAGTTGGTTCGAAACTACTGTACGTCGTCGAAACTGGACTCGAGTTCAATCCTTTTCCAACTTTCAAGATTCGACCCAATCCAATCCCTCGGAAATGAAATGCTAGCTCGTCCTTCCCGAGTTTTACCCCTGAAAGCCTACCTACCTACATATCGATAGCTTCAAGCTAGCGCTTTTTATCAATAACTTCTAGATCTCCAAAAAAAATTTAGGTTACATGTCAAATCATAATCCTAAGATCTTCAAAAGGTTCGATTATACTTTCAGCCTCGTTATACTCATTAGCCCCCAGCTCAATATAGGAAATTGCATTTAGAGGGCATAATGCCACCATATGACGTTGATAATTGAAGGAGCCACCACCTCATGCTTTAATAGTCTCATCTATATTTATCACGGCAAGCCTTGCTGAGGCTCCAAATTTTTCATCTGATCTAAACTTAAAAAGAAAGGACTTTTGTTAAATGCTAAATCCCTGATACTACCTGTATCCATGTTATGTATGGCATGGCGATATAAATTATCATAGCCACTTTTCCGGTGTGTCCGAAATGTGAGACTTCATTGACAGCTTGTGAGACTCGATTGGCAGACTGTAAGACTCAATTGACAGATGAAAGTTACAAGACTGCATTCTCATATATGGTAGAATAGGCATATCCGGTCATGGAATTGCAAATTTTCTCCTGATCTAGTTATTCAACAGTAACCTTCCTAACCTCAAATAAACACAACATTACCAACCAATACTCAAATCAAATCAATAAATTCATCCCAAATTTTCCTCCCATTTCACCAAATCCCATTGTACACCCACCACTTTCTGCCCAATGCCTCACTCATACCTCTCAGACATGACACATGTGACATCCCCCAAGCATCAAGGATCACCGACTAGATCACCAAATGAATATCAGTGGGACCCAATGCATACTTCTAACTGGTAACCATGATCAAATTTCCTTCCAGAAGAATATTCGAAGCATGCGGGTCCGAAACAAATTACAAATGGAATGATCAACAGAATGGCGGGTGATGATCTGTTTTTGAACTTCGTGTACGAACTGCAATGTTTCTAATCCGTATTCTAGTTTACTGCGTGCGTTATTCAGTGTTGGGATCTGGGGAAGATGAGTTGGATTTGAACTTACATTTCGGTGTTTCAATATAGTGATCGACTTGTTAACAGTAGAGTTTTGGAAGAAAATCGGGAAAATCAAGGTTCACAAGCTACGGTGTAATGTGGTAGATGATTTAATCTTTCATTATTAATGAGTCTATCTATGCCTCTCGGCTCCTAGATATCTCTCTCTTAAGATCGATCACCTGAATAGTATGTCCAATTATGTGGCAAATACTATACATGATGGATCTTCTCCTATTCCCGCCTGTGCCGGTGCCATTCCATCCATAGGGGGTTCTCCCAAAGCAGTTTATCAGTAAATCCGTATCTCCAGTATCGTTGATCCCGTTGTATTTGACAATACATGTTGTCCTGCTTTCCAACTCATGTATCGTGTTTTCATCCAACACCATTCCCAATCCGGCCATCAGATTATCTCCCCAAACCATAAATATACATATATACAAGAATTTTATCTCAGCCGTGTTGTGTTGTCCAGCAAATTCTAGACGTCTAGTTCTATCTCATCCATCCAAAAGTTAAACCATTAAGAATTACCCTTCACTTTCAATCCTGTACTTCGTTCCTCGCGACCTTTATTCCCAAATCAAAGCACCTTCCTCGCCTCATCTTGCATCCGACTCATCATTTTTCTATGCAACTCCTCCATCTCCCCACCAGCTGTCCTGATTTTTCCCTCCCATCTCTCTTCCCTCATTTCTCTTGCTCTCCTCTCCCCTTCTTTTCTCATCTCCACTGTTTTTCTCTCCTGCCAAAGTACACTCCTTCTGTTATTCACTGTCTCCATTTCCCTCTTCTTCTGCACTTGCAAATCATTTGCAATACTATTTCTCCACATCGCCAACTGCTGTTCTCTAACCAGTGGAGTTTGAATATTCGATGTGCGTTTCGGTTGATGTGAATTAAGAATTGTATTAGGGGCAGCTAGAGGTTGAGACGTAGATTGACGAATGAGTTCGCGACGCTGAGAAAGTGGTATATCATCGTATTCGGAAAGGATTGGAGCTGATTTGTTGAAGTGAGAAGACCGTAGAGGGCTATGAATTAACCCAGATTCACTACCCATTTGAGAATGTGACGCAGATTGAAATCGAGAGGGAGATTGTGGATTTTGTTCAAGTATCGGCATGGAATGTGTAGAAAAGTTTCTCGTGGGGAAGTAAGATGACCTATTGCGGAGCATTGTGTCTCGTTTTTCCATTAGTGTATTAGAATTTCCGAATGCAGGAGAAATCGATTGCGAAATATGTTGTTGTTGTTGGGAAGATGGAATTTCTTCTCCAGATGATTCGACTATTGGCTCTGGAATGTTTGGGTTTGAAACATTGCGCAATGATCGATACACTTCAGATCCTCCTAATTTTTGTTGTGAGGAGTTTCGTGTCGATGAATCCTGTCCGTGAATGGGAGAACCCTCGGGTATCGTCGCGAAAGGCGTGATATTTGATTGGGTTGAGCTTGACCGGATAAGACCTGGAGAGATTGATTGTTGAGAGAATGATCGTACTGCTGGTGGTGGAAGAGCATTATGAGCTGTTTGTTGAAGTGCTTCGACATCCACGGGAACAGCCAATTCAGATTTGGGATCTTCGGAAATGTTTTCATAAATATCCAATTCTTCCAATTCCGGTGAGTCTGCATGGCTCAGATGTTTGGCCCATTCATTGGTACGATATGACATGACAACTTTTGAAAACTGGGCGGGCAATTGATCTTTCGTGATTTTCGTGGTCTTCGTGTCAGGCGTCGATGCAATGGATGACTCCGTCTTAAGTTTTGATTCGGTTCCATTATCAGCATCTTCAAGACTTTCCCCAACAGTTGAATTTGACGTGTTCGGTACTGGACCCTCACACGTTGTTAGCGAGTCCTGCTGTGGCATTGACTCATCCGGGGATAATTCATTTCGGGGAGTGTTGAGAATATCAGTGGCAACAGTAATTCCCGACTCTGGTCGAAGCTCCAAACTCTGTCGCACATCAGAGGTTCCACTGGCCAACTTATCATCTGCGTCTTCAGTTGTGGAATTCATTGGAGATGAAGGAAGTTGTCCGGTTGCAGTTTCTTGCGATTCAGTCGTTACCTCCACCGTCACCAGCTCTGGACTTTGCTCATCATTTTGATTATCTTTTGCTGGGAACTCCACATCCGGTATATGAGTACCTTGGCTAACAATTGATGATCGTATACTTCCTACCTCCCTGTCTTCATCATCACTGAGATCATCCACAGTTGCCGCGATAGAACTTGCGCGATCAGTCTCATCGGCATAAGGAGCCGCCAAATCCTCTGTGCTGATACCTTGCTCTTCCGAACACCTTTGTGATTCTCTTTTTGATCGAGTAGAGATTTTATTTGACAATGCTGAGCCGCCACTGGGTGTACGTTTTAAAGTTTTGCCGTTGGCCGCTAGCTCTTCGTCGGGAGAAGTAGCAATCGAAGATCGATTATCCTCCATCTCATCTTCGGGGATCTTAAAAGGAAGAGGCACTACTTCTGGTGCGACTGTCATTGGTGGAGGAGGGGCTTTACTCGTAGGACGTAGTGAAGGTAGACTTGCTAGGTGGGCACTTCCATTGTTAACCACGACTTTATCTCCAGTTGGATTTGCGGATGGTTGAGATCTGCCCGAATTTTGACTCGACTGGCGCGATGGAATAGCAACTTTATCATCGATTCGCTCAACTTCGGGTGCCGCGTCTCGAGCAACGCGTACTGTAACAGCTCCATCTTGCCCTTTTCCACTCAACATAACAAGACCAGTAACATTGGATCGTGTAGGTAAAGATTTGCCAGAGATTTCAACCTCTGTTCCATCGAGTTCCATAATAGAAGTAATCATGCTAGAATGCCCTCGTTTTGAATCTTCCATATCACCCACTACAGAATCATGTGTTGATTCATCTCCCGATTTGACCTTCTCGCCGTATATTTTTTCCCATCTTCCTTTTTCTGCAATATTTTGATCCTCAATTCTCCTTCCTACACTCATTTCCTCCTCTTCTAAAACCCTTGCGATTTCTTGGCGCTCTGCCAATCTCTGCGCGCGGTGATCTTGGATCATCTTGTGGACTTTGGATTGTGAAACTAGACCAGCTAAGAAGATGACGAAAATTGCGGCAATCTCGACACGAATTCCTTTTGTCACGGGGTATGTAGTTGCGCCCAGTGGAAAAAGGTTCTGATTCAAATTCCAAATATAAGCCCAAAATTCTTTTAGGCCAGCTCTGCTAAAACAATCAATCCCGAGAACGATCGCTGTGGAACCAGCGAATGATATACATGCGATCAATCCATAAGTCCTAGTGTAGTGACTGAAGGATAGTGAGAACGTAGCAATACTGATTGCTGCAATCAGAATTGATTTCCCGGCTGTTGAAGTAATTAATCCACCAGTTTTCATCACAAGTAACCACATACTGAAGCAAAAGCCCCCCAAGAGACATCCAAGGCCCTCAGTCACCTCTGTAAATATCAAAGAGCATCCGCCGATGATGAGCCCTGGTAGCACAATCGCAACGAGATATGCTCCCTCGACCGCATTGCTAACGGGAAGATTCATTACAAAAAGAATCAGGACCGTGATTGCAATGCTGACAAGGTATCCTGCTGATAGGGAAATATGCAGCCATTTGTTCTTAACTCCAATGAAAGTATATAATACGCCAGTAGCAATGAGGACAATTCCTGCAATAACAAACGCTGGTGTGATCTCGGGTTGGAGAGGTAACTCGCCGGGTGATATTGTAGCTGCTTCAATGTCAGCATCTTGTCAAAGTCTAATAAGGGTAGGCTTTTCATACAATTGAAAGCTGAATCTGTGGCGGATACACTTGTAGCTGTTGCGCCAATCGAGGATGCCGAGGCGGTCGAAGTCAACATTGCTGTATTCGAAGTTGATGTAGTCATTGTCAAAGAAGTACTTTGCGAGTGTGTGATGGTTGAGGCGGACGTGAAGCTATCATTGGTTTCTTGCGATTCTTTCGCACTACTCGAGATCGACGATGAGGTGGAAGTGATCGTCGAAGATAGAGCTACTGAGTTATCGCGTTCCTGGACCTGAACATCCCATGGTGCAGCGAAAGCCCATTGAATCGAAGCCCCCAATACCAGCAACACGGACCCTTTTATCTGCATTGTGTAAACTCTTAGAACTAGTCCCGGATATCTAGTACTAGATCATAAGATAAAGAAAAGTAGTCCTGGTGGGACAGGAGACTATTGCCAAAGGTCCCCTCAATGTATAGACGTATGGTGTGTATGGCTTCGAAAACTACATGGGTAGTTTAGAAATGAAACACGAATATTGAGAATTGAAGAAGAATAAGGATTATAGAACAAGGAAAAGGGGGGTGTAACGAATGTTTAGAACGAGGCGTGAGGTAGTGTGCCAATAGCCTTGATGGTTCATCTGAAAACAGATAAGATATGAGAAGGTATATTATATGAAGTCATGTCAAGACCCGATGAAAATGTGGAAGGTAAAGGTACTTAACTTTAACGGACATACTAAGTGCAGGCGCGAAGGCGTTTATGAGAAATTACGCTATCCGATGATAAATCGTCTGGTACAAAGTGGGTGGGCTTGTGCATGGTTGGTTCTTATGTGTTCTTAGAAATCAGTGTGCATGCGATGAACGATTCGACATGGAACTCTCAACGGACCGCGGACCGCGGTGATCTACTGCAAGGTAGACTCGTCTTGGGTGTTGGTTTAAATCAGACCCATTGACGGATACATTTGTCCTGCAGCTTGACATAATCCCCGCCTTGAAAGTTACCATCCTGTACTCACAGGAAGGCGTCTGCAATACGAAAAATATGATGCATGAAAGTAAATAATTGGGAGTGTAGGGATCACGAACAATGCGATGCAGTGCCACGAAAGTATATATACCTTACTTTTTTTCTCTTCTTAACGTCAAAGCCACATCCAAATTTTATGGAGGGGAAATGAATTGATCTGTTCGAGAGACGATACTCGGTGAATCGGAGAAAAAAGCTTGGATTTCGGCCCAAAATAATGGGAATTCATTTGCTTGCCGTGTCTGTCAGATCTGTCTGAAGTTTTTGATGGATTTGATTTGTCTAGTCGAGGTTTCAATGATCCCATTGAATCTAATCAAGAAATTTGTGACCTGAAGTAGATTGAAAATCGTATTAGACTCATTGTAGCGAGATTAGGTTACTATCAAAAATGGAGCTGTGGGGAGATCTACCGATCATTCTGAGTACTATAGTTAGCATTGACCATACTGAGGCTGACTTATAGTAGATCAATTGATCGTCAACCTTTCTTTTTTTTTTCGTTCTTTCTTTTTAATGATCTTGACCTCCCGTCTGCCGTCTCTCTGATCTATTTTCTTTTCTTCAATTTTCTTGCTTTTTTCCCCATTGTCTTGTTGGAACATAACTAACCATATAATTGAATGATTTCTTCTTTTTCCCAATGTTCGGGATGAGCTAGAAGGAAGAAGATACAAAATAAGCTGTGCATTGCATAACCGGTACATATTGCTTGGACAATATATATTGCTTAACGATATGTGCTTGATGGTACATATTGCCTGACCAGCATTACCTGGATACCTAGGTACCTTTCGTATGCCGGGAATGGTTTCAAAAGTACAGAGTACGCAGAACTAAGGAACCTAAGCACAATCAGCAGATGGTAATGTTAGGGTGAAGGAATTAGATGCTAGGTAGGTAGTGTAGTAATTCCGGGAGTTGTTTCGATATTTTCAAGGAATCAATTCTCCATGAGGATTAGCTTCAGGTACAAGAGTGTCTTTTAGACCTTCCCCCTTCATTTTCCGGTCTTTTTCGGTTCACTCCGTTCGTTCGTTATCCCGCTCGCACACTGTTAGCTTTCCGGTGTTCATCCGACCTATCATACTTTTGGAAAGAAGTCTCCGTTTCATGCCAATAATTACTTCGATGCATCGATGTAACATACCGCACTTCTTAAAAGGGTAAAAGATCCAGTATGAACCAATTTCAAAAGAAAATCCATTCAAACTGGTGATACAAAGACTTACAATGTTCAATGGTGTGGGGGGATGGGGAGCGGGAGGGCGTTGGTGAAGAGCTGTAATCCTTCATGCGAAGTGATTCTGATGAAGCATGCAATCCATACCACGATTTCATTTTCTGCAGATTAAAAAAGTCTGGAGTACATCAACAAGTGATACAGGAACGACCATCTAGAAAGTCTCCAACCAAGATGATGGTGATAGTACAGAACATCATAAGTAACACCGTCTCGGGTAGATAAGGTTTGTGACTGTGGTAGCTGAGACCAGCATATAAGGCATTAAAAGAGATGGTTGAACTGGAAATCTCTTGGACAAAGAGATGCACATATGATGCTCGTATCCGTGATGACAAGACGTTATATTTATTTGGGGATCTGCTGGCATGATCTTGAACTTTTCGTGTTCGAGCATTCAAAAGGATTGGGTGATCATAGCGGAGGTAAGACATCGCAAGGAAGCCAAAACGAGTTGAATTTGATCGGCGACCTCCAAAGATTCCAAGATTCCAAGATTCCAAGATTCCAAGATTCCAAGATTCCAAGATATCGAGATATCAAAATATCTCTTCCTGCGACCTCTTCCTGCGACGCTGCATTCACAGGAATCCTCGTTCAGGTGTCAATGAAGGATGGCGTACGTTCAACTGCGTAAATGTAAAGACGCGACAGTCCCAATGACATCAATCCTGCTTCATTTTGAATGTTGTGTGGTTGTTTATCAATCGGAATGCCTACTAAGTTGGGTAAGTGATCTCTCGAGGGATTCAATAGCGAAAGTAGTATATCTTCCCAAATATCACATCACGCAAGGATTCCCAATAAAATCGATGTTGCTTTATATTCAATGCTGTGTTATCGGTCAGAATTCTCCCTTGGTTAACAAATGATGAAGTTTCCTCGATCTTGACACGACGAATCCCAATGGAATTAATGCTGCTCGTTGCTCGTTGCTCGTTGCTTGTTGCTCGTTGCTTGTCGTTTTATATCTTCAATGCTGTGCTTTCAATCGGAATTTATACCTCAGTACCTGGTAATTGCAATGATCTCAAAGGTAAAGAATGAAGCTAAGTTTTCCCCAGGTTTTTGTCCTCAGTTGTCTCAGTTGATAGAAATCCCAATGGTATGGCCCTTCTTGTGAACCTCGAAATGCTCGTAAGTGCACGCACCGGCGGAATAATCGATATATATGCCTCAGGCAAAAGCTCCAACTCATCTCAGATTTTATACCCACCAAAACACAGAAACCGCGATAAGAGGAAAAAAATCAAGATCGATTAATTCACATTCATTAAAATTCCACATTCTTTCCACAAACCAACTTCAAATCTTCCACCCCTCCAGAACCGTAAAGATGTTCGCTCTCCGCCGCAATGTTTCATCCACCCTCTCTCGCAGCTTCTCCACCAGCGCTCGCAATAATTCCTTCGCCAAACTCACACTTATTGGTCGTCTCGCTGACAAGCCTGAAATAACTGCTACAAGCCAAGGACAAGAGATCATGAAATATGCGGTTGGTACTAGCACTGGCAGAGGAGAGAATCAGAAGACTAGTTGGTTTCGGGTAGTGAGCTTCTTGCCAGAGGGACCACAGAGAGACTTCATTTCGAATTTGGAGAAGGGGTAAGTTCTTTTGATCTCTTGATAGTTGGAGAGAAAACCACTTCGGAAGGAACCTCTTCAGTATGGGTACATCTCATACGTGAATTTTGGCAGAGGCAGAGGCAGATTTTGAGCTCGGGAATTCAAAGAGGAAATAATATCTCAAAGGTATCCAATGCTAATGTGCGTTTAGAACCTTGGTATATGTAGAAGCTGAGGCACAAATGAATAACTACCAAGATGCCGATGGGAAGAACAGAAGTTCTATGAGCGCAGTTCAACGTAAGTACTCCCTCTAAAATACCATGAAACCTTACCAGAGCACTAGCTAAACCAGATCAAACAGAGAAAATCGACGTCCTCCAATACAAGAAGCCTCAAGATGCAAGCGCATAGATCGATTAGCCATGAACATATGAATTCTATGAAAGTTGGAATGGATGATGGGATGTAACAAGACTTACTTTTCGATTCGCGTGTGTATGTAATATCGAATTTGGGCGGCGCAAAAGGTATCATACTTTCAAGGCAGTATGTAAGGGAAGATATCGAAGAGAAAAGATGTCGCGAAGAACATTACCAGTCAAGGCACCTTTCTCAATAAAGGTATCACAAGTCAGCTACCATCTCAAATCATGAATCTACTTTCTTCACCTCACGTCTGATTTGGTCATTAGTTATAACTGTGATGATTAAAATTTACTAAAATATACAATTGCTAATATTATCCGCTGCGCCATCCTCTCACATTTGTGTAACGAACATGGGAAACTCTCCTTCTGATCTAGAAGGAGCAAAAACCATGTTCAGAGGCTGGCAATATCCAAGAAAAAACAAATACAAATAAGGAAATGAAACAACGCGCTGTGTCTATCAATCTAGCTATCATCGCATGACATCTTTTCCCAGCACCAAGATTGGAAGAACGGACACCTGAGGGTTAGGGTTCCCTATATTGAGGCGTTTCGTTTGTCTCCAATCCATGGAAGAAGAGATCATACCAGTTGCAGACACAGGAAGCAAGCGCACGAAGAAATCCAAACTGCTATGATTGTGCCGACATAATGCAGAGTGTTGACCACGAACCAAGAGCCACTATTGACTTCATCCCATTCAAATCCCAAATAATACCATCAAAAACGGTGGGGATCGAACCCACCAAGGAATGAAGGAAAGAAGTCGTAGCTCAAGGTCATGATGACAACAATTCTACAAGCTGCTCCAGGAATCACGACACCGATTCAACTGAGAGCCCATCATCAATACTAGATTGTTCAAAGATGGCATGAACAACCAGTCCAGGAAAATTGGTACCGTTATTTTTCCTGGCATCCCCCACCCCCCGCCTCTTATCCGCCAGTTAAGGGGCCCTTGCGCTTCTTGGCGGCGGGTTGGCCTTCTGGGCCACCATCGCGCTTTTTGTGAGCGGAATTTGGGTCACCAGCGGGACCATCCCCGTCGCCATCTCAACGCGATCTATCGCTCCTCCTGCCCTTCGTCGGTTCTGGCTTAGGGGGGTCCCCAGGCTGTCTAAGGCGCCAGAGACAATCACCACCCGCTGCCCCAGCCCCGACAATGCCTGCATCATTCTGATTGATGAACAAGCAATTGTACTGAGTCTTGGACAAAGTCTGGCGGACAAGAGCCTCCGCCTTCCTCCACTGATGGACGTACTCTTCGGGTCCCCCAGCTTCAAACCTGTCGACACACTGTTGAAACATTCTCGTGTATGCGTCAACAATGACCCTGTTGTTGGTCCAACCGTTCCGCCCCAACAAACTGACCAAAAACCCGGCAGCGCTCCCTGGACGGACTCCTTCATTTACCTTGCTCAGCCACTCGCGGGAACCCACAACATCGGCCCCCCCTTGGACAAACTCATGTTTGCCCTGCACGTAGTTCAGGGAGGCACACTTGTTGCTGGTTTTTGGCCAGATAGCTTTCGAAAAGGTTAGCTTTTGATTTTCCCAAATGAGAGGTGACAGGGAAGGAGGGTCTTACTCAGAGCTTGGTGGTGATTAGTTATGCCCCTGGGGTTATGTAACCACGAAGGGACGGGTTGCTCTACGACAGGAGCAGCAACTACAGCCGGGGCATTATTACCAGCTGGGAGAGGGCGAAAAGGGAGGGCGGGGGCAGGGACAGCGGGGAAGGCGGGGGC
>PQXL01000351.1:0-42668 GCA_004916875.1 Botrytis galanthina
AATATAATATAATATAATATAATATCTGTAGTAAATAGTTATTGAATTCTATTTTCGAACCTTTGAGATCTTTGCCATGGACATGTAAGCCATGAAATTTGTAAGGTTGTGGTTGTCTCGGAAATGAAAAAGTCAAAAAGTACGTAGAGGAACCCAGAGTATTCCGGCTAATATCCATTTTACATCCAAGGGGGTGTGAGACTGCTAAGGGTTCGTACAGTAGGGCTGCATTGGATAAGTCGCCTCGTTCCATTCTGTTTGACAATTATTGCTTGCTCCATTGACGCCTGAAAATGAAAAATGACGTCGTATTCTCGAGATCGTTTAAAAATAATACATCGACGTATTGGGTAATGCTTACGAAAATGCAGATTGTACTCCGGTCCTGCCGATGCGAAAGTTGGGGAGAAAAGAACCCCGGCTGTAATCGGCAAGTGGAAGAGAGATGCACGGCATTGGTACATCTAATAATGACCTAATCATCATTGATTTCGAGGATGGAAGTCTGCTAACAATAATGCGGATATGATGTAACGGTCTGACAGTTTGTCTCCCAGAACAACAGCCTTACTGCCAGTGAAAATCCTCAATACACGTGGGAGCTCAAGGTATTACCTAGAAGAACTTCATCAGGGCTCCCTAGAGCTAAACAAGTTGCCGTCTGGACAACGGTGAGGACGGTTGAAATAGCGGTCTCATGGGCTATCAATTCGGCCCAGCCTTGGGAAAACAGGAGGCGTGTATAGAAGGAACCCTTTGCATGATTCGATTGTCGATCCATTTCAAGAAGAACAAGTGTCTCCATTCGGGATGAACTTGCGAGACCCCTGACTACAATTTGAGGGTTGTCTGTTCTGGCTGCTGGGTTGCTTCATCGCATGATTGAATGTTTGTGAACATTCATGCAGAAACAAAGTATTTGGAAATTGCTCGCAACTCTGCGTCGCATGCCTGTGCAGATAGAGTTTAGAGTCTAGACGGATGTAACGCTCAAAAATAAGACACGCTGGGTGATTGACCCTTGTTTCTAAACACATCTCTGAGTTTGACTGCTGGTATTCCAGTTTGGCAGGTATCTTGACTCATGTGTGAGATATGACCATGTGTTGAGGAGGTAAATCTCTCTAGGAATGGTCTTTATTGTGGCTTATTGCTAGCTGAATATTTGACAGAAAGGCATGAGGAAGCTCGTGGGAGTCGTGGTCGTGGAGTCTCAGATGAAGCTCTGAGCACGATTAGATACGTGCGATTGGTAGCACAAAGATTAGAAAGCGTGCTGGCACGCTTGGAATTGGATGAGATTGGTGGATCGTACGACCTCCAATTTGACTAATTTTATATTGTGAAAGGGATTAGTTAACAATTACGGAGGACCTAAAGCCCCTTTTGGAAGGATTGAGCGAAGCAGCCGAGAAGAAAATCGATTTGTGAGGCTATGCTGTGAGAGACTATATGACTATATGGCTGCATGGAGTAAGAGTAAGAGAAAGAGAGAGAAATCAAACGGAAGAGAGGTTTAAAATAAATTATTGAATAAAGTAATAGGTTTCACATCGATCATCTACTAAGCCCTCTTTTCAAATTGATTTGATGGAGAGGCCTGTGTAGATCTTTTTTGGCAAACTAAGCTGGAAGGCTGGGAGGCTAGGAGGCTAGGATATATCTTTGCAGATGTCGAAGTGCCAAGGGAGTTTAACAATTTTGTATAAAAGTATATTTTCGATGAGCTGTTGTTGAGCGGAAAACCAATTAAAAATATGCATCTAATGAGGTTTGTGTATTGACTGTGTTGACTGTATTGACTGTATTGACTATACCGACTATACCGATTATACCGACTGTCTGTATTCATTATACCGAGTACAACGTAATGACTATCTGTAATGTAACATACCTAGAAACTAACCGTCCTCTGTCTGCACTGTGGATTTTTTGTTTATCAATTTTTTTTTGGCGAGGAAGCGATATTTTCCCAGATGAGCAATGGCTCATTTTTTCCTCTCTTGACGACAGACCAGGTACATGGATTTAATCTTTTTCCTCCTTAGATACGAAAAGTGTACCGGAAAAAAATGCATCGAATTGGTGAGATGTGTTTGGGCAAAATTACTAGGTATTTTTGCGCCCGAGACCCTGGTGATAATGTTTCAGGGAAAATGGCTGTTACGATATCTAGATTCTAGATACCGGTAGCTGTTAACAGAATAGTTTCTGTGAAGAGCCCGAAAATACCCTAGGCATACATACATACACGCATACTGGTTCTTGATTTGTTGTCTCCTCCGTACTGTACATGCATCTATTCATCTATTCATCTATTCATCTATTCATCCATTCATCCATCATCGCTAGTATTTTATACATAGGAAGCAAGAAGCTACTCGGTAGAGCACCACTTGGTCCTGACTGTATTTGCTGTCTAAAAGTACCCTAGAAATGCCTAAATGGGGGAGTAAATTCACGCTCCAAACATTTGATACCACTCGAATGTTTCCTGAGCGATTTGGGTTCAAATAATAAAAATAAAAGGACCTGCCAATGGGAGCTTTCTCAATCGTTCCTCCAAAATTCAATCTTTTAGCTTTTTTTTACAGCAAAAACTTGGCACAAGCGTCTCGAGATTACATACTTTTTTTAATTCGTTATGAGCGATGCCAGCATCATCATACAAAACACGGAAAGAACCAGTCAGCGCCCATAAAGATGTCGTACCGAATATTGTGGAATTTTACTACTTTAGTAAACTCGTGGCATCAGGGATCCATCGTAATTTGCAAAGCTACCTATCTATTCTAGCTTCACGAGGACTAGCTAGCATATGTTATGTTCGTAGTCACTTCGTACATTGCGTTTCCCCTCCAAATTCCTACTCGGTACTCTGTTGACTCCTGTCCGTCCGACTTGACCGTCTCTTCTATCCTAGCCTCTCCCTGATATTCATGTCCCTCTCAATACTTGGGCAATTGTCGCGAACTGTGCTTCTGGATTTGATAAGATACACACATACCACTTCGGTATGTTGACATGTCTGAAGTTCGGGGAATCAAAAGGAAAAAAACCTGATTATCCAATCAATTCGGGGATCTCGGAGAATACTTTCTTTTTTTCAGCCTTCCATTCCTTCCTTCCATCCGATTTGAACCCTAGTGAACCACGACGCTGGGAAGGCGGCATATATCTGATTATATATTTCCAACTATCCGGATTCCCCTGTATCTTTTATTTCGGCCTTTTCCTTTCAATGCAACGCTGCCTCTGGACCCCAACAGCTTATTCTTTCTGACCCTGTACATTAATAACACCCAAACTACCTGGATACCGGGCTAGACTTTCCTTTTCCATCACAACCTCACTATCGTTGATTCCGAAAATGCTGCAGCTGCCCTTGAAGTATCCATCTAGGTAGAGACACCATCAGTTGTTGCTAGGCTTCAACCCATCTCACTACCCTCCACGTCTAATAATCCCAATTCATGTCTCGAAACCCTGTCAACCCCTTCTCCATTCCTAAACCTTCCAATATTTGACTCGGCACCTGGGCTAGTTCCATACTCATTTGATCAATCCTTCGGTATGCTTTCGATTATTTTAATGATCCACGAGCATCTATCATAATTCGCATCCTAAGCATTGCCTTGTCGCCTCATCCGGCGATCTCAGGTCCTAGCGTTGCGCCTGATCGACCAAACCCCCCGGTATTTGAAGCTCAAAAGATTGCCCATATTCAATGTCCCATCTAGACTACTAACCGACCGTATTTGTTGCCTTGAAGAATGAAAAGGAAATTGGTGTTATTGATATTATTGATGTGTGTTATGGTTTGGAGTGGATCTAGATTAGAGAGAGAGGGAGAGAGCGAGAGAGCGACCTGAACCTTTTTTGATCAACTGCATATCAGATTACATGACCGCAACTTACATATTGGCAGCGAATTCCCCTACCGGAAAATAGATTCTCTCCCCACACTTTTATCATTATTTGCATCGCCATCTTGTTCCCACCTGGTTGAATCGACTCTGTTACATAGATTACTTGGACCGTGATCAAGAATTTCTCCACCACATCGTTCTATCTTTCAGAATTCGACCCTCTATAAAACGATTGACGGGATCCATCATCTCATTGGTCTTAACGAGTGATTGCGCTTGTTCTAGTTCCAGGTCTCCGCTTTCCAGCCAGCCACCGAGTACGTTTAGTTAAATTCAGAGCTACAACATACAGACTGAACAAGTTTTTTCTTCTTCTTTATCTCCGGACACCTCGAATACTAGCTCGTTTTGACCGGACAGTAGTCAACTTTGCAGCTGTTTCTATCTGGTACCGCCAACCCACCGTACCTGGCAGTAGACAGACTTCACAAAGTGGCTGGTGCGAGGCAACATCTCGGAGCATTCCAACTCAATTGATTGGTTACCGACACTCCCAATAATTGTCGACATACTTGAATCAGTCACGTCAAGCCCGGATCATCAGGATAAAAGCACGGGGCCCCAAAATTTGGAATCGCTTTAAAGGTCGCAAAGTCATACCAAAGTGTTAGATTTGTTAGTATAACCGTCTTTTCGTATTTATCTAATCATCATCTGTCCATCCACCTCGGTCATCCGCCCCCATGGAATGGTTGAGAACGAACCGGAATGAGTGAACAAATACGAACATGGAGAGGTGTCGCTGTTGAAAGAGTCGGACGAACCAAAGCTTACTGTACTGTGTCTGTAGTATCATCGCCCACCTTACTCGGCACTGTTAGTGCTGTTAGTACTTTTGATAGCAAAGTTCCCATCCTTTAACTCGAAGGTTCCGTGTTTTGGCGAGGATCTTCACGGAAAGGGTTGACTTTGGAGGTAGTGCAAAGCTTTTCCATTTTTGCACTTGCGCTATCGTACCGTCAAAAGGTAGATCCGGCACGGGCAACTCCCTTCACCACCCAACATCATTTTGATTACCATACCACCAATTCAAAACCAGCAACCTCTAACAGTACCGCACGTTTATTTTAGATTTAAAAACAAATCACGTCTAATATACGACTCTCTGGAGTAGTCAAATTGTGCTCGGAAGAACCTTAGCGGCCCTCTTGAAATTTGAGGAAGGAAGGAACTTGACAGTAACTTCTCCTTTTGTCACTCGACTCAAAAATCTCCCCAAAGCATGTCGCCGTATTGACATTACTACTCCCCTTCAATCACATCAATCTTTACAGCTCTGTTTCAACGTCATTCTCCTCCAATCCTCCAATCCAGAAATCTCGGAAAAGATTCATGTCAGGTGCATGATCATTGGCTTCTCAAACCAAGCTATCAGTTCATGCAACAGCATTGGGAATACCACCTATTCCCATATTGTAGACGAAACTGTTCACAGACCGTATCGACATTCACCATCTTCAAACATTCCCCCCCAAAAGTAGAAAGGATACTTGATTGAATTTCTCAAGTCCTCATATTTGGATTCGGCCCGAAGGTATCTATCTATCTTCGTATACTCACCCATACACACCGTCAAATCTTCATCCTCTTCGGCCATTATCAGATTCGAATTTGATAGATTCCTAGACAGTGACTTTGAAGATATATCTACATTATCAATCAACACACATTCTTCCATCTTCCCTCGAGTCTTCTAGCGCTTCTAGAAACTCGGAAGTGACAATTGAGGCGCTGTTGCACGTCTTGGATTATCCATGAACCTGGTTCCCCCTCCATCTCTCCTCACAACGTCAGAATAACCTCCAAAGCAGCCCCTCCATAAAAATTACACAAAACCACCCAGCTAGCCACCAGCCAAAATCACGGCCAAGTTCCGATTCCCAAGGAAACTTTCAACGTTTGTCACAGGCCGGGACGTATTTTCAATCTGATACCCTAGTGATATTGTGCCTTACAAGCTAGATCTCACAGGGGACTTGCTTGTATCAGAAGTCAAGGATAGTCCTAGGAGCCAGTGACGAGGTCTTTACCTTAGAAAGAAACTCAATCGACACCTTATTTCCGCAATATTTCTATTCTTTCGAGTAGTCGAAACCATCATTGATCATTCTAGCACGTACTCGGTCTTTCAGGGTGAACTTCATCTTATTCTCGACCAAGTGCTAGAGTCAGTCACGTCAACTTTCTCATCTCTTCCTATATCTCCCTGCAACACCCTCCTTTACACCCAACAAAAAGTTTCCGACAACAACACAAGGCTTGCTCGGGTTGGAAGCAAAAATAAATCTCAATTTTTCTCTCTCAAACTGCCATATTCCAGAGCGCCAGGTAACTAAACTCTCTCGATCTATTGACTTGATGCACAGTGTTGACTGGGATATACAGGCATCATATTTTAGTATCGAGGAATAAGAATATATAAAACGCGTCGAAATCGCGGCGAGAAGTACCTATTCAACCGACGACCAGGACCAAATCATCAAGCTGGCCAACTTGCGCTCAACGCCATATTATTTGTGGGTGGCGCATCGACTGGATTAGTTGGCGGGAAGTAGTTTGTATAGTACCGAATAGGAGACGACAATGGACGACAATAACCGTCGACGAAGGCAGAATGAGCCGCCATATCCCCCTCAGGATCCTAGATATACACCAGATCAGAGTCAAGGCCGTGGAATTCCAAATTCCATACCGGATAGGTATCGTCCTGGAGGGACAGCGTCGCCATCAATGAGCCGTGGAGTTGGACAAGCCTCAGCGTATTCGTATGGTGGCTACGAGCCAACCTCGAATTTTTCGACAGGAATTCCTCCAAATCCCATGCAATACCCCTCCAATTATCCTTCGGACCAAAGACAACAGCAAGGCTTCTCAGATTACAATACTGGGTTGATGTACCCCAATAACGTCACACAACCAACTCCACAAAATAACATTTATGATGGTTCGCAATTTCAGGGACGGCAACCTGCATCAATGCAAATGATACCCGATGTGGCTGCCCCTTTCATCCAAAATGACCCAACAAGTACTCCGGCAACTCAAAATTATGCTTCCTCGAACTCGTCTACCCCTTATCAACAACACCAGCAAAGCCCAGGAGACCGCACCACGTTGATCCAACAATCATATTCTGGATCCGTAGGACTAGGCGCAATGGCTCAAGCACCGGGAACGGCCGATGGTATGGACGCCGGAAACTTGCAGCCCCAAAATCCACATGTGATGGAAGAAGCTTATTCGACTTACCAGACTGCTCTCAAGCAGATCTTCAAGAATATCATTGATCTTCGTCTTGCAGAAGCGGGCTCTTCTTTACTTGAAGTTTCTGAGTGGCTACTCGGACACGTAACAGAGTTGGGTGAGTTAGTATTTCCTCTGTTCAATCTCATCCACTAATGGTTTCTGATGAAGGCCTCACTGTAGACGAAACTGCACTTCATGCCGATCGCATTCAACTATGGAACGAATTTAACGCGGCATGGTTAAGCATTTTCACTAGACAACACGACTTTCTTGAATCTGGTCAGCGAAAACAGGAACAGCAAACGCTCATGTCCTTGGATTTTATTAACAAAATGGGAACCAACTTAACGCGACTGTGCGATTCGGTCGAGAAATATGGTTTGGTGGATTATCAATATGGAGTTGGAGAGTCGCAAATTATTGATAGTAAGTTTAAAACAACGTCAGAGTTTGTAATAATCGTTGATTTATCTAACAATAATACCTTAGTTCTTTTGAGCTGCCAAAAACTCCAAGAAGAACTCGAAGCATCCTCATCGATCGCAAACTCTAACGTCGGTCGTGCGCCACCATGATAACATTATATCTTGTTTTATCACATTTCACTTCTGTTCTCTTCTACTTGGAAAAGTTTTGTTTTCATATACCACTGTAGAGCATAAACTTGCATCATTTTTTCCTTGGGCGTTTTCTTCTTTTACAAATTCTTCACCTTGTTTCATCGACATCAAGATTTGACTTTCTTCTTTTCCTACTAATCAGGATCACTTTTATGTGGACCGTATACATGGGTGGGAACCTTGATTTTGTCTTCTTGATTTGACAAGTTGGTGTTGGTGGTTCTCTGCATGCATGAGGTGAAGGGATTGGTCACTGGCGGACTATTTGCGGGTGGGCGGCATTCTGATTTTTCGATGAAGCTACGTTTCAATGTTTCTACGCGCAATGCTTCTTTTATTACGATGTTTGTATGATGAAAAGGAAAGGAAGGTGGGAATTCAGGTTCTGGTTCGCAAATTTTGGTTGGGAATACTTGGGAGGCTTATATGAATGATATGGATGTGTTTTAGCGTGTCTGTTTTATTTCATATTGTATTATTGTACGATGTGGTTTACTAGAGCTGCCGTTCAATGGGAGGGCTTCTAGGCTCAAATCGTTGCTTGGGAGTATGATTGAATGTATTTAAGGGGGGCTACTAGGCTCACAATTAAGAGACAGCATGGAATTGGGATTCCAGATGGACTTCTAGGTCCGGAACTGAAGGAGCGAATTATAGGTTGGGTGTATGAATTTTTTTAGGGCGATCGTATGAATGGATTATATATCTATTAGGGTATTGAGGAAAGTAAGCCATATCTTCTAGGGTATGAAGGCAAGGATTTGCAATGAATCAGCATGCGTGTGGATACGCCGGAAGAGACGAGTGCCTGCCGGGGGAAAAGGGAGTGGGTTCTTTGAAGCGAGAAGGAGGTGGGGGTGGGAAGCAGGGCGCCAATGAATTGTGGAAGATAGTGTATATTTGTATTGGAAATGAATTATATCTTCCATGAAAAAAGCCATTCTGTGAACGGATGCAACCTTTCTAATGTTATCTGCGATGATGATTTTGTCTTGCAGGATTTGAATATCTCGTAGCTTGGCAAGCATCAGGTTGGACATGAGAACATATGAATTTACATCGAAATGTATGTGGAAGATGGAGAGAAAGCCGGATCTAGATTTCATATCCAAATCTGGCAGCGAAATCTCAAAATGTGACATGACATGGATATATGGATTGATGTGTAGCGGTGGCTGAGCTGCATTAGACATGCATAATGCGGGATGCATGCGGGAGGATGTGGATGGAGGTGTAGTGTAGGATTCGGATAGACGGACACGCGGGTATGCGGTCTGAGGTATGGATGATGGATGGTGAGGCTGTGGTGGACAGGGTTGATTTTTGTTGTGTGGTATGATGTATGTATGTGTGTATGTAGGCATGTGATCGATTTGTTTGAAGATTTCGGGTTTTAGGATTTGGGCCGGGAAATCTGAGGATATGGTGAGGGTTTGGGAGTAGGGTTTGGGGGGATTTAAAGGGTTGAGGATGATAGGGCGGTATTCATCTTAAGGAGCATGCTGTGGGCGGGGGTTGATTGGATTGAGCCGAGTTGAGTTGAGTTGAGCTGGATGGAGTTTGATTGGGTTGAGTTGGGCTGCAGTGAGGTGAGATTGAAGGAACGACTTCGAGATGATGGATTGTTATTGTCTTTGGTATCAATATCGATAATCGCGGATGCCTTCGAAACTACACTACATTTGATTTTGGGATTAAGACGGGAAAGAAAGCGGACATGGACTAGGTAGACAATCTTGGGTTGTATTGTGGCTGATGATGGTTGTGGATGGTGGGAGTGAGATGAAGTGAGGTGAGGTGAGGCTGGATGAGGCTGGATGGAGATCGACGGCATGGATGGTGATGGTGATGGGCTGGATTACGAATGGGTGAAGGGAGTGAAGGGAGTGGAGGAAGGAAGCGAGAAAGGGGGGTAGGACTGGGATTACTTCTTAGAGGAGTGGCGATGCAATGTTGTCAGCTTTGTTTTGTTTATTAGTGTCTAATGCCCATGCGATGATCGATTGCTAGCAATAGCTGGCTGCAGTAGGGATTGGATGGATGAGATGGGGTTATCAGTTTTTCGAAAGGGGAGCAGAGACTGTGTAGATGGATGGGGTATGAGATTAAAGAGGTGCAGATTGAAGTCATTAGTGTGTAGTCAATAGTCAGCGTGGGGTTAACTGGGGTATATGTAGGGTGATAAATATAGATTTGTTTCGAATAGGAAGGTGGGTTTTGATTGGCAGGAAAGATTCTTGAGCTGTTGGGTGCATGCAAGGGTTTTGAAAAAAAGAAAATGTATGTAACGTGGGTTTTGAGATTATTGTATTGGTATGAATAGATATGAAGGGATGTTCGCTTTCGTATAATGGTCCTGATACTATGGCTGCACTTGCTATTTGAGGACTGGAGACTATGTGAAAAGTTGATGTTGTATTGGACTGGTTCATAACTTGCATGCTTACCCGTCAAGCTGACTTGCTCAAAATCGGGGCTACTGAAATGCCTGATGATGTTGCTGTATGAAGCATGTATCTTCGAATATAACTGGGTATTTATTCAATTCTCATGTTTCTTACATGATGAGTCTCAAGCCCATAGACAAGCCATCGGAAACCCAAACACCATATGTATTGATACAATGAAATACATATACGACTATCTCTTGACCCAGGCAGGCATCTTTCTGGCCTTGACATGACCTGGCTTCTTTCTCTCCACTTTTCTTGGATCACGAGTTACACATCCGGCTGGAGATATGTTAGTATCCTATCCTAAAGTACTGCCTCCTCTCGATAAACAGGGAGAGGTTAATGTAAAAAACTTCGAAGAACTTACCTCTTCGTAACGCAGGCTTCAAAGCCGGTTCGTGTGAAAGTAAAGCCTTCCCCACTGCCAACGTCAAAGCTTCTGCTTGCCCTGTAGTTCCACCTCCACTAACCAGGGCCCAAAGATTGTACTTATCAATCCGATCCGTAGCCTTCAAAGCCCAGATAGCACTTTCTCTGTCATGATGTCTACCAAAAGCCTCCGCGAGTGTTTTCCCATTAATAAGTACCTCCCCCGTACCCTCTACCAAGTAAGCTCTCGCCGTAGACGATTTCCTCCTTCCGACTCCTAGTGCCCGTCCATATTGATCAATGGGTATGGGTTTTGCGACATTCTCGTGCGGGTTTACATCTCGTTTGTACCTGTCCATAGCCTCCTTCACATCTGGGGGCATCACTGATGGATGGATGTGATTTAGTCGATGTAGTGTCTCCACAATCTTATGATATTTTGATGACCGTACTCCCTCTCCAGTCTGATCTCTATATTCCATAAGAGATCTCCATGCCACACGCGGCGCCTCTCCTGGCTGCACAACAGGAAGTTTCGAGTATTTGAGTAGGAGGTTTTGCAATTGGAGAAGATTGTCGGTATATGAAGGCTGGGCCGTGAAATATGATGGCGAGTATGGAACTAGACGCGCGAAGAATTTCGGTGACTCTTGCGATTCGTTTTCCCCTCTTCCTCCTTCACCTGGAAAGTTTATTTCTGGGGCTGCAATGCTGTCTCGAAGTTGTGAAGTGGTTGTGAAGGATTTCGAGGGCGAGGAAAGAGGAATTCGATTTCGGAGTAGTGATCTTGGAATGGTTGATTGGGTGGAAGAGGCACATCTAAGACCTTCCCTTAGGCTTGCAGGAAGCCATGATGTCTTCATATTGAAGAGGGAACTAAGTCGTGGACTTCTAGGAGCGTTTACCCTTTAAATCGACCTTCGTAAACTTTAGATTTCGATATCTCGATTTTCCCGCATCAGCTGATCTTGGCTTTAGTCCCGATTTAGACTAGTTCCGCTGTACCCCTCCGCCCACCTCAAATTTTCGAGAAGATGCATCTCACGAAAACTTTCTTTCTCCCATCCAAATCAATAAACTTTGAATCAACGCAAAAATGGCTTTCGGAACTCTCTACACCTACCCAGTATGTATATACATTTATCTAGCAGTCTCTGCTATATTATCTACGAACGAATAGTTTCATGGAGCTTCTGCTAATCCCATGTTTTTATAGGGCAACCCCCGCTCAACTGCCATTCGTGCAGTTGCAAAGGCCAACAACATCGAGCTCGACATCGTCGAGACCGAGCCAGCCAAGGGAGTCTCTGAGGATTACCTCAAGATCAACAAGCTCGGCAAAGTCCCAACTTTCGTTGGTGCTGACGGCTTCACCCTCCACGAGGCCATTGCCATCGCTATCTATGGTATGTTTACATCCCGCTTCACCCCACTTTGTTTCGCACAAATTTGCAACAACTCTACCTTCCACATACTCTCCTGTGTAATGATGAAAAAAATGTCATACAGTTATCCCTGTCTTAATCATTCTATGTTGATCTTTATTAATTAGACTCTGAACACTATCTTTAAAATTTTATCTTACGTTTGCTTTGTTTTATGAGTCACCAGCTTACAAGATTTGCAGTCACCTCCCAAAACGAGAAGACCACCCTCCTCGGTAAGACCAAGCAAGACTATGCTTCTATCTTGAAGTGGATGTCTTTCTTCAACTCTGAGGTCCTCACATCCCTCGGTGGTTGGTTCCGTCCTCTCATCGGCCGTGACCCATACAACAAGAAGAACGTCGATGACGCTATCAAGGCCACTGCAAAGTGCGTCTCCGTCATTGAGGAGCACCTCTTGAACAACACCTACCTCGCCGGTGAGCGTATCACTCTTGCCGATTTGTTCGCCGCTGGTATCATCTCCCGTGGTTTCCAATTCTTCTTCGACAAGAAGTGGAGAGCCGAGAACCCAAACACTGCCCGTTGGTATGCCACCGTCTACAACCAGCCAATCTACTCCGCTGTTGTTGACCCTCTCGCTTTGATCGATGAGCCAACCCTCAAGAACCAAGCACCAAAGAAGGCTGAGGCACCAAAGGCCGAGAAGCCAAAGAAGGAGGCTGCTAAGCCAAAGGCTAAGGAAGTCGAGGAGGAGGAAGAGGAGGCCCCAGCTGCACCAAAGCCAAAGCACCCTCTCGAGGCTTTGCCAAAGTCCACCATTCCTCTCGATGAGTGGAAGCGTCAATACTCTAACCAAGAGACCCCTGATGCCCTCAAGTGGTTCTGGGAGAACTACAACGCCGAGGAATACTCCTTATGGGCTGTTGACTACAAGTACAATGACGAGCTTACTCAAGTCTTCATGACCTCCAACTTGATCGGTGGTTTCTTCGCCCGTCTTGAGGCTTCCCGCAAGTACATCTTCGGATGTGCTTCCGTCTACGGTTCCGCCAACGACAGCATCATCAAGGGTGCTTTCGTCATCCGTGGCCAAGAGGCTCTCCCAGCTTTCGATGTCGCCCCTGACTATGAGAGCTACGAGTTCACCAAGCTTGATGCTAGCAAGCCAGAGGACAGAGAGTTCGTCAACGAGCAATGGACCTGGGAGAAGCCACTTGTCGTTAACGGCAAGGAGTACCCATGGGCTGACGGAAAGGTCTTCAAGTAAATCATTACTTCAAGATGTTTCAATTTTCAAAATGATTTTAGCGCTGAATAGGGTTAACGTGTAATGAACAATCATGACGTGTGGAAGGACAAATGAAAACGAATTAAATGGAGATCGTTATTGGTATTACTAGCTTAACGTTTATGCAACAATGCAATCTAAGTCCACTACCATGCCACTATACATTGAATGAATACCATCGTAAACGCCATTTGATGCTGTGATGCCTTATGTTATCCTGATGACCCACCACCTATGCATAAGCCCCAGAAGTATGTTTAAAAAGGGTATCATAAAGAAAGGAAAGTACCAAGTGATCTTGATGTCATAAAAGTTTCTACCACTCAGTGTTAATGATCACACTGCCATACTTAATTTGAGATAATCAACTTACCAGCAGTAGAAAGCGGTTAATGGACGAAATTACCACTTCTCCGAATTTCCAAGCATTGGTTGGTACTTCGAGGGTACAGTCTCACTTGAGTATGAGGGCTGATACACCGGTTCAACTGGAGACGGGACTCTAGCAGGACCTAAAGCTTTAGGTGGATGGATGGGTAAATTCAAACCTGTAGCCTCACGAGGATCAGCTTTGGGTTGTGGCACAAATGGCGAATGACGAATCGCAGCGCTGACATTCTCATGCATGCTAAGGAAATTCAAGAAATCATGAACTTGTGGCAATACATCTCCGACTTCCTTGTCATCGCCAAAGAATTCTGGAATCTCGATCAGATTGAAAGGTTCGCTGCGAGCTTTCTCGCTGGAATCATCAATCAACACTGTATTTGTCTGATCCCATCTGCCACCATTTTGAGCATCGGGGTGCGAAGCTGCGATCTGGGGATCGTTCCAGAGTTTGGTGAGACGTTTGTAACACTGTACGCGAGTATTGTAGTCCATGGAACTAAGACCGAATGTTTCGCGACCCCAGATGGCAACAATCTTTTGTCGGAGCTTGGGAGTGAGGATAGTTCTGCACATGGGGATCACATTTTGCGATTTAGCCGATGACCATATTACAACGGAGAAGGTATCGATGCAGTACTGTAGGAACTTCTCGGCGTGTGGGCGAGCGGTAAATTTAGTAGGAGATTTGCGGCTGGGGCGGTAGAGAAGTGTGCCGTTTAGATCGATAACGACGAGGAGATGGCGGGCGAGAGGAGAGGGGACTGGCGTTTGGTCTGGCTTGGTATAGGACTTTTCTAGGTATTCGCTGGTAGGATTTGGGACACCACCTGAGGCTTTTGAAGGTTGTACTCTCGCATCTTTGGACATGGGAGCCATTTTGTCCTTCGATGACAACTTCTTTTGCCAAAGATTTTTAATATATGAGGGGTAGAAGAACGCCTGAGTTTGTAGTGGATCTGGTTTGCGTGCAAAGTATGGTGATCGTAAGAGCGGATACAATGGTTTTGATATATTTGTCGCGATGCTCTCGGAACCACTGTGATCCAGTAATGGAGTCTTCTTATCGCCAAATTTAGGGACTCTATTACTCTTGTATCTGTCCCCAGATTTGAATGGTGCTCCGGGATGTTTTCGATTCCTTTCGCCGAACCTTATTTTTGATGATGTTTGCTCCGAGTCGTTTCGTTCCCATTGATTTAATACATTGTTAGCTGAAGACAATTTCCTCGCAGTGATGTATCTCAACTCTACTGCGCTGAGTATTGACACAAAAGGACGTGCTAGGGACATTAGCTGGAAAGTTCACCTTCTCATCGTAGATACAAGGCTGAAGATAAACTCGAAAAATCGATAACAGGAAGAATCGAAATTAATCGGAATTTTGTTATTCCGTACCTCACCGCCTTGAGATTATTAGAGATTGGCAAAAAAATCCCCATATCGATCAATCTTTATGAAATTAAAATCCGAGTAACTGCGAAATTTGACAATGTTATCAACAAAGAGAAAAGCACTAGACACTGGTCTACAGAGGCGCGTGAGAGCAAGAAGAGAGGCTTCTGAAGAAATTGAAGAATCTTCTTCAGATTCTGCCCCTTCTGAAACTGGTAAAAATGACGATGAGGAAGAAGGAAGTTCTGGCGACGAGGAAGTAGATGGTGACGATGATGAGGTTGAATTCATCAAAGCCAAGTCTGGGTCTTCAACTAATATTCAATAGGAACCATCTGAACCCGAAGAGGAACCATCTAACCTTGCGGCCTCACTCTCTTTCGGCGTATTGGCTAAAGCACAAGCTATCGCGCCCAAATCCAGTAAAAGGGACTCGAAAAATTCAAAGAAGAGCAATGGGGATGGATGGGAAGATAATGAAGCTACCGAACGTAAAGCTGGAAAAAAGGACCAACGAGACTTTACCCGCAGCAGCAAAAATGCACCTACCGAAATCTCCAGCAAGAAAGCCGTATCCCGTCGTAGAGAAGTCGTACCTGTCAAGAAACGAGAGATTCGAGATCCACGATTTGAGCCAACGAATGGCCCGGTTGATATGCAAAAGATTGAAAAGAATTACGATTTCTTAGTTGATTATCGGGAGGATGAAATGAAGAAATTAAAGGAGACGATTAGGAAAACCAAGGATGAAGATGAGAAGGAGAAGTTGAAGAGGGAATTGTTGCGTATGGAGAGTAGAAAGAAGACGGATGCTAGGAAGAGGAAGGCTCGAGAGGTATTGGATAAACATAGGAAGGAGGAGAAGCAATTGGTGAAGGAGGGAAAGACACCATATTATTTGAAGAAGGCAGAACAAAAGAAGAGGGTTCTATTAGATACTTTCGGAGAGCTGAAGGGGAGACAATTGGATCGGGTCATCGAGAGGAGGAGAAAGAAGGTGGAGGGGAAGGAAAAGAAGAATATGCCAAGAGCGAGAAGAATGGTCGAGTAGGCAGGTTGGGGTCAAGATTAATTTGCCAGTGGATGAATATAAGAGGAATAATGAGATATACCCTTATTGTCAAATTATATTTCGTATGAGGACTTTCGGTAAGCGTATGTTTGCACCCAAACACTACCCCAGGATGCGAAGAATCGGTTTCGTGCTGGAATACATGAATGTTAAAAACAGTAGGTACGACTGATGGTTGACAGTGTCCCAATTTGCCGAATTTTACTCAAGCAATGCATTCATGAGATTGGTCTCATCCGTTCACATACCCATAGTTGAGGTTTGAGTATGAGAATTACATTCCAACCCTAGGGTTCTCGCAATCGGCACCTTTTATGTTTGCTGTTCCTTTATATGTCAACAATCTCTTTCTCCAACTCCACTATGAAGATCGTCATATCAGAGAGTCAAATCCATAGCACTTCGGCCATCTGCCACTTGCAGACCATTGCTTGTTTTCATCTATTTAGCTATATGCATCCCTTCAACTATTATAAAGGAAGTATCTTTCTTCCCTGTCCACCTTATCTCACTTGGATACATATTCACTATCATGGCCAACACTGTCACATACGACCATAGACTGAAGAGAATTGGGCATCCCGTCCGCTCTGCCATACACAAGCTTCAGATCGGTGGATTAGTAGTTGGGTGGGTGACCAGTTTGTGCGTTTACCTCCTTCGCCTCTCTGTACATTCGTAGCGACTGTAATTAGTGTCTGAGTTTTGTGGTTAAGAGATCTGGTCAAAGACTCAGGTTCTCTCTTTTGAACTGGCTAGGCCAGCACTTCTGTAAGTCATGTAGAGTGGTTTCACGGCACCTCGCTGTCCCTTCCAAGAATTGGTAAGAGATTTGCATGTAAGCTTTTTGACGGACCTGGGTCTGGATGGATTGATGAGTCGAACAGATTGGAGTAATAGAATCTTGGTTAAATGGTAGTCTGAACGGTTACATGAGAACTTCTGGAAAGCGGTGTGGAGGGCAAAGGGGGGCTAAAAGGAGAAAATGAAAGCGGAGAACCAAGGAAGCGAGTATCCCGTATCTCGCATTTTAGAGAACGAGATAAACGTTATTTGAGTGTCGATCAAATATATGAACACGGCATTTACTCATAATATTAAAGGCTAGAAATCACTAATTAAACCAGATGTAGAGAAATAGGGGCGTTGGTATCCCTAGGCATATCGTTACACACATCATCTCACCACCACTCACTTGCATCTCCTTTTCATAAAATTTGATGCATTCCATCAATCACTCTTGTCGATGCGAAGATGGACAATCTCTCACTCCCAATTTTCAAAACATATCCTCGATTGATTAATTACTTATTCCACCAATCCTGCTAAATATCAGTAAATCTCCTCCAGCTACGTCAAAACCGAGGGGTAAGCAGATCTTGATCCAAACACTCTCAATTTCATCTCAGTCTTCGCCCTTTCTTCTCTGCAATGCATCGGATTTTCTAGTTCGGTCAATCCATCGTACGTCATGTTATCTCATCTCATCACATCCCATCATCTCGCCTCTCCTTTTCGCACTACTTTAGCGAATCACCTAATTACCACCTCTAGATTCCTCATTGCGTGTTTCGCAAAGACTCAAATCCATAACTCTCTGCCAAATCCACGCGATTGTTTTTATTTTTACTTGGTCCAAATAGATGGTGATGAGAATAAAATTAATTTTATAGCTAGCACGGGTGCACATTTCGAAAGGTTTCTTGGGTAGATGTATCTTCATATCTAGCTCGAATACACATATGTTTTCCAAGACCACCCTTCCAGAATGTTGTTGATCGCATCTTTGGTATTGCTTTTTTTCGTACCTAGATACCTAATGCGTAGAGTAAGCGTGTATGTAACGATCTATGCATAACGTGCAGACTTGGTTAATTCTCTGATAGTATTCGCAGAAATCCTTTGCTGCGTTTTTTATCCACATAATCATTGAATTTCTTGTTTGTAGTTCCTCCCCCTCCCCCTGGGTAAAGTATAGGAGATACGAGGGTAGAGCAAGCAAAGCGACAATTTATCTGAAGTTCTACTCGTCTAATTTCTAACACCATGCTGCAGGTTTGCCGAGTTGCTGGTTAGGGAAATTCGAAAGACGTTGTTGTCTCGTGGTAGGTAGATGAATTGACATACGCACTCTTACTTTTATAGGGACATTACCTATAATCTTCATACTACGTAGGTATGCCTATCAACCCTCGACATAGCTGCTTCCGAAATAGGAAATGCGTGTATCGTATAATGAATTGAAGAACCAATTTCATACAGAGAGAGCATATACAGAAATCCATATCATAATCACAATCACAATCAAAGTAAACTCAAGAGCCACAAAGAAGGCTGCACATCGAAAAAGCCAATCAATTAAATATAAATAGGGGAATGGATACTCAATAAACTTCACTGGCCACAGCACTCACAGACCATATATGTACTATCGAATACCCAAACCACCCAAAGTGCAGACTCGGCTCGAATACCCCTCCCCTTATATTGAAGTCTTAGCTTCAGATCTGGGGGAGAGATGATATATCATCGGCTTGACTTATATACTTCCACATACTGGTTCTCGCAGCAGATTGAATCTTGAATGTGGAGCAAGAACGGAAAAGAAAAAGGCAATATCAATTCGAAGCGAACTTGAAAATCCCAATCCGTTTCTTCCTGAATCTGAATGAGAAGCTTGAAAGTAGGGATGAGAGTAGGTAGGTCTCGAAACACAAGCTGCATTTCACATGAATGGCAATTTACAAGGGGGAACCCAAATATTCAAGTAGTGGCAGAACTTGAATTATCATATCGTATAATATCGTATAATATCGTATAATATCGTATAATATCGTATAATATCGTATAATATCGTATAATATCGTATAATATCGTATAATATCGTATCGTATCGGAGATGGGATGAATTTAACAATGTTTAGCTTCCAGTTCTCCATTCTCGAGTCTCTTCTCTAGAGGCTTGATCTTGTGGGGTGTGTAGCGTGTAAATAGAAACCATAGATGTAATCTTACATCGCATCATATTTGTAGACTTTATTTTATTTTACTCATATTTTTATTTTTACATGTGTGTACAAATTAAGGACGACGAAGACGGTGATTGAACTGTGGGCGAGGAAGAATTCGAAGTGCTTTTTTGGATGGTGAAGGGAGGAGTTGAGTGGTTTTTGAAAGATGGGAGAGTGATGTGGTGATGGTGATGGTGATGTTCTGGGGGTAAGACTTGTACTTGTACTTGGGTCTTATGTTCACAGATATGCGAGGATGGGTACGAGAATGGTTGAATTTGAAAGAATAATTGAGCTTGAGAGAATAATTGAGCTTGAGAGAATAATTGAGCTTGAGAGAATAATTGAGCTTGAGAGAATAATTGAGCTTGAGAGAATAGAGCAATTGAATATGAGATAATAAACGAATCTAAAATAACAATCACTGAAAATTATTTTCCGGATAATTTGAAGCAGAGCCAGACAGAGAGCCAGGAGATTAATCCAAGTACCTATACCTGGGTGAGAGTTTTGTTCCAACACCCCTTGCAAGTTGTAACTTGTGACACAGATATGCGAATGAAGATATCGATACGCGAGAGATTCCCGTGCCGTTTCAATTTTCAAGTTGTGTAGTGTTTAGATCGAGCAAACGAAAGGTATGGATACCGTACATGATAAGTGTTGAGTTGACTTGCGTATATATTGCGATATGAGTGGATATACGCACGTATTGCATATAGCTTTCGTAGCTCGAGAACTTATTAGGAGAGATGAGACGGAATATCAATCAATCAATACAGTATACCTATTATGAAAATGTTATAATCACCACCGTGGTGATGCCAACAGTATATTTATGGCTTTGCTGCCCCGAATCATGGCGATGCTGATCTTGTGAGGGAGTACAACAAGAGCCATGCGATTTAGGTAGTATGTAGAACCTTTCCAAGCTGGTAATGAATAATATGAATATGGATCTATGAGGACAATTGAGATTCAACTTACTCTCCAGAAACCCCGATCTATTTTGTAGATTGGATATCTCGGCTCAATCTAGTTATGGGTAATGTAATGCGTAACACCAGATACCTACCTCTGTGATACTATTCACTATCGAATACTTCAATCGAATAAAAAGACTATCTACAGACCCTGAAAGACCAAATCTTCAACCGAGAAGAGGTTTATTATCTCTGATATTTTTTAATTTCCACCTCAAAATTTTGATAGTGGGTGGTGAGATATGATTTGGGTAGAATGAGAACTTACCATGTTGCGAGACGAGAATTCTAGAGAGGATGAGGTTTTAGGAGTATGAGAGATTGATGTTATGGCATGATGGATGGTTGAGAATTTCATATGGTGATATCTCCTTTGAAGTATCATAACTGCTATGATGAAAACGACAGTGAGGAGGAGAAGATTCTTTCTTCTCTTTCTCCTACTCGTCAAAGAGGTCTTCGGGTTCTTTTGATGAAGAGGAGAATAGCATAGCTAGGAGGGACTTCACTCCCACTATACCACTCTTATATCATCTTGATAAGTCGACAGCTTGCAGTTCGTGGCCTAGATCTTTGGGACAAATCTATTATGACCAATGAATCAATCCCGCGATTCTTTTTCGTTCCCCTCAGTTGTCATGTTAGTTAGTATAAACATGCAAAACATTCCTACAATACCCGTATTCCCTATTCCGTCCATCACCATCACCATCACCCCTGTACCTCAAAAACCAAAAACCAAAAACCAAAAATCAAAAATACAAAAAAATTAAAAAAATCCCTTTCGCGAACAACAATCCCAAAGGAGCACCGGAGCCAAACGCAACCACCAAACCCATGAACCTTCCCACTTCCAACCCCAACCCGAATCCCCGATGCGGCACGGACGGATTTACGAATACATCATTCCTTCCTTCCTTCCTCCCTTCCTTCCTTCAATGACCAGGTATTCCCCACTCCAAGAATTAAATCCCGAAGCAAAGAATTGACACTTACGATTTAAATCCGACCGAACACGTGGAAACCCCTCCATCATCCGATTCCGACCCGAACCTTCTTACGGATTTTCGGATTTTACTTTGACTTCCTTCCTAGGAAGAGAAGAGTGGAGAAGGGAGGGGCATGGATGCATGGAAGAGAAAAGCGAACGAAGTTCGAAGGAAAAATTAGAGATTCGGATGCGTGCTTGCAACTTGCGACTTGCGACTTGCGACTTGCTACTTGCAGGGAGAAGTGGAAAGAAAGTGTGAGATCGGGTATTGTAGGAGTGAAGTGAATGGGATGGAATGTGATATGCTCTATAATTTGATACTGTACAACGAAATGAAATGCGGTAAGTCTGCATGGTGCGGACCGAGAAGAGTACTCCGTAGTCTGTCTTGAGAGGGATGAAGGGGATGGATGTGTTTTTTTTAGGAAAGAAAAAGAAAAAAGTAAGATGGAAATAGATGAGGGATTTGTAAATTCCTTTCTACATTTTTAATCCCTCTTTCCTTCCCATACCTTGATTCCCGTCTCTTCCCTCGACTTCAAGGACCAGGACCAGGATTCCAAAAAGAAGGGTCCAGTTAACCAGTAAATAGTAAATGCCGGACCCGTTGAAAGTTTCTTTCTTTCTTTCTCTCTCTCTCTGCGGCTTGATTGTGAATATCAGAATGTGAAATGTGAAATTTAGTCTGTGCTGGATGGACACCCTGCTTTTATATGAAGAATGAGTTTCGAGAGGGGTGAGGAGGCTGTGCTATGTATTACCCAAGGCTTGGGGAAGAGGAATTGTACCGTACTATACCGTACCGTGTGACCGGATCAACAGGATTAAAATAAGGAAACCCCAAGGCTGTGCGAGTGGATCGATATTAGATAATACGAAGGAGAGAGATTACCGGGATGGCCTATGGTTTAAGTTATGTACTTGTGTTGATGGATGGACGGTGTGCTCACGTGTATGAGATATGAGATACCTATGTACCGGTATAGTTCTATCTCGCGCCAAGAAGCAACAAGAAAAAGATATTTCTGTTTCGAGTAGGGACACGAAGAGGAGAAACTTAATATACTGCACTTATTGAACTCACATAACGTTAGCATGTAGGTTCTTCGCGGAAAAGATATACATTGGCATTTGATGTAGCTACCTAGGTAGGTATCCATAGATATCATCGAACACAGCACCACCCCCTAGACCAAACATGTGACTTACATCTATCTGCATGTCCCTATCCAGAGAACTACAAAGTAATAACAATATCAAGAAGAAGTATATCCCTACAACAAACTTCGCAACGCAATCAAACATCCCGCAATCCAATTGCAAAAGCTCTAAGAAAACAAAACACTCCCCATATATTTCCGAACCATCAAAACCAAAACCCAATTCCAATTCCAAGAGTCCTCCTCGGTCCGAACAAAAATCCGTATACCTGGTCGATCTCTCGTACTCGCAATACCGCCGTCGTATGCAAAAACTTTCGCCAATAAAAGACAAGAAATGTGAAAAGCATGAAGAAATATGTGCAAGCCGATCAGTCATTTAAAAAACGTGTCAAAATACGGATAGGATACTCCCTGAAACCTTAAAAACTTATCATGATAGTTCATCCGATCATAGAAATCACCTCCCTTTCATTTCTATATTCTTGGGATAGTGAAACGAAGATACGGTTGTACGAACCGACATATCATAACGTGGTCCGAGAATCAAATCCATAAATATGGGCAGTGAATTATTGATACCGACGGTACGTATCCAAGCTTTATCATTATTAACCTTGCTTCTCCTATACCAACAAGACTTTCTTTCATATTTGACTACTCGTATAGCACCCTTTGTTACGAGAGCGAGAAGCGAACCGTAATTGGATGTGATACGAAAAGATGGACAGATTTATTAGCATCCCAGAAAGGATTAGTTCAGGTACGTAACTTCTCACTGGTATAATTCTTACGACTGACGTATGATGGAATTTTAAGGCTGAGAGAGGCTTGTGTGAGATGAAACGGAGACGGAGAGAGAAAGGTGCTAGCGAGACGTAAGATAGCAAGGCTGAGCGAGTTGGGTTTGCTCAATGAGGTAATTGGGTGCGCTGTGGCTTCGCTTGAGGGTTGGGACGGAGTTGAAATGAATGGAGATGGATGAAACAGGTATGATAGATCCATCCCATGAGATAGGCCACGAGGACTCAAGGGGTAAAGAGGGAGGGGTACTGACTGCTGGGTTCGGTAGCGAGGTACGTACTGGAGTAGGTTGCTGGGGATAAGGCTAAACAATGAGATGCTTCTCAAAGACGTGTTCATGTAAGACAACTATGAATCATACTTCATACCCCATACAAATCGACTTTTGAACGCGGAAAGGATCCATACAGTAGAGGAGGTAGCTAGTAGGTAGATAGGTAGCTTCATGATTCCCAAATGCATACATAACAAAGAAAAGACGCTCACCACGAAAAATGCGATTACCAATCCCATGAAAGATTCCACATTCATTATTCATCATTCGTGAACCCCTCGTGTTCGAACCAATCACCTCATCTCATTTATCTCCGTCGAGTCAGCCAAAATCTCCGCTGATAAATGCGGCCGTAGAAATCATCCTTTCTGACATAATGATCGACGCAGGTACGCCAATCGCAATGCGAGGAGGGATGGAATTAAGGTTAACGGAGCTTTGGTAAAGGCCGTGTCGGGAGCAGGAATTAAAGAAATGCGCCCGTTTGGCATTGGGAGAAGACTCATAATGAGAGTGTAATATGTAATGAGAGTGATACCTGGGATGATAGGTCCCGGTGTGATGATAAAGGCTTAGCTTCATAATCGAACCAAGGGATTGAAATGCTGGGGAATTAAAATGAGTATGATTGCCTAATTGAGGTATGCATGAAGTTTGAAGAACCCGAGTCACATCACCGATATGAGTCTTTGTGTATCGTACGTACATCGCATCAAAGTCCAGAGAGGGAGGGAAGAGAGTAGAGAGTAGAGAGTAGAGAGTAGAGAGTAAGAAGTTAAGCAAATCGGCCGAATTGTCGGATTTGGTGGATATAGAATCTCCGTCATGGATGTGATATTGATGTGATATTGATGTGATACTGGTAGATTTCTACATTTCTATGACTGTTCGGCGGTCAATAGAATCGATTGGAATGATGTTTATGCGTATTGTGTACGAACGAGTATTAGACTCTTTTCTGCTCTCGGAGAATAAAAGTTGAAGTTTTATGGGACCGACCGGTGATAGTGAAAACTCGAAGATATCGTGATGAAATTTCAAGGGACAAAGTAATCAACTACCAGATGCTAACTCATCTAGCGCGTGCAGAAAAGAAAGAAAGAAAAGAAAAGAAAAAAAAAACTTTATCATGGTGGAGCTTCTGTTAGGCTGGTGATTAACATCAAGGTTTCGGACGGATGTTGTTGATGCTAGGTGGGATTTCCATATGCACCGCATTATCCGCCCATGTGACTTACATGAGAGCAGAGCAGAGCATATCAAATTATCGATTGATCAAACGAACTGCTACCAGGTAGTACGGAGTAGGTAATTGATACGGCGGTTGTCACTTGCGGGGAGCCATCATCTCATCTATCTCACCTATCCATGGATATCATGCAAACCGAACCCCGAGATACCTAGGGAGTCACGGATCGTGAGAGGTAGTCGAATATGCAGGACATTGTGAGGGCATTTCAGACTCGGAAAATAATTTGATTCTGATTCTGATTCTGATTTGGATTCTGGTCTCCGATACCTACTGTAAGAAACATCATGGATCAATTCATGGCCCCGGCTAGTCGTTTCGCATCATTAAATTGTATGCATACCGTTTTTCTGTACCTATATGGATTGAGTCGATGACTACGCATGTACTCTGTCCATTGTATGTACGAAGTTGTGTGGGCAGGGAAACTCGGTGTCTGTCGGTGAACCACGGTCCAACTCCCTACTCGAGTACCATTCCCAAGAGAGGATCCGACAATGCGAGTACACATGGATGGGCCAAGGGGAAGAGCGCATCCAAGATATCCAAGCCTTGTGCAGTGGTGAGGTGCAGCTGTGGTGCAGAAAGGCGGAGATCTGGGAGCTGGGATGGGATTTGTGAATTTGTGGGCTGCCTGATGAACGATGGCCAGGGATACGTGTGTGAGTGTGTGTGTGTGTTTTTCCGTCTCTTTATGACTATTATATTATATTTTTATTTATTTTATATTTTTTATTATTCATTATATTCTTTCATTACTGCATACATGCATTTACCTATGTAGATGTAGATGTAGATGTAGATGTAGATGTAGATGTAGGCGTAGATGTAAATGTAGATGTAGATGTAAATGTAGATGTAGATGTAGATGTAAATGTAAATGTACATGTACATGTAAATGTAAATGTGGATTATTACCTTCTTTTCACACGATGATTTACAGAGAGCGCAAGGAGGCTGGAAACATGATGTTGATGACTAAGATGGTTCAGGCTGCCCGCTAACAAATGTTGGAGGCTCGGATTCGCATTCGTGGCAGTCTCGTGAGTCGTGGACACGTTTGGGAAGAAATGAAAATTGGTTGAGGGTGGGATCAGACCAACGGATTATGGGGCATTGGGGGTTGATACATCCTCCTGTACATGTGTTCTGGACACCGGGTAGGGAAAGGGATGGGCGATGATTAAGGTTTCTTTGGTTGTGGAGACGAGATATCACGCGCAAGACATTGGGAAGATGTGGTAGGTGTCGATGGAGGGTGTCGTCGGTATCAGGTGTGTGGTATGGTATGCATTGATGGAGGATACGAGTGATGATGATTCGGTATTATGTTGTGTTGTTATGTGATGTTTGTTTTGTTTTGATTGATTGATTGATTGATTGATTGATTGATTTCTTATTTTTATTTATTATGGGAGAGGGGTGTACATTTGATGCATGCGTTCTGGAGATTCCATCGTGAAAGACTTTCCTTAATCTTTCCATAATGGTGGAGAAATGATGCCATGTGTTGCTTTGTAACCCAAGATAACAAATAGAAGAAGGAAGAAATGCTGATTAGAAAGTGCATCATCCTTTTAAAATGACTTTCATGTTATCAAAGCACAGGTCCATGGAGCCAAGGAGTTGATGATAGGAGAGTTTGTCATCAGGAAGGAGAGCAAAGAGAATCGTGGGGGATGGAGATATCTTGGAAATAAAGCGGAGAGAGGGAGAGGGAGAGAGAGAGAGAGTGTGTGTGTGTGAGAGTGAAAGAGTGTATGTACCGAGTACCGAGAGGAGTAATCATAATCAGATTAGATAGATGCCTACTACAGTCTACATTCTATAGTCCGACAGTCCTACTCTCTTTCATTACTCGGCATCTTGGCCTATGCGATCTTTTCCGACTTCATCCATCACTCTTTCTTGTCAGTCCAAGTCCAAGTCCAAAGATGTCTTGTCTGGTGGAAATAAGATTCGGAGTTGTGGGATTACTAAGTCAATCAATCTATCAATGGCTCAATCAGTCAGTCAGTCAGTCCATCAGTCAATCAATCAATCAGTCAGTCCATCAGTCAATCAATCATCAATCATCAATCATCAATCATCAATCAATTTAGTAATACCTCACATCTGGACTCTGGACACTGGAGTTGACCAATTCAGTCCAACCAGTCCAACCGGACCTATGACTGATTTCCTCTTTCGTCAATCCTACAAATTGCATTTCTTTATGCTTATTATCTTATGCTTACCTATGTACCCAGGTATTATCACTTAGCTATGGCTTTACCCAGCTTGGCTTTCTAAGCAATCAATCAAACCCTCTTTGAAACCCTTGCTCGAGCCATGTCGTGACTCGTTTGTTAATTCCGTTCCATCCATCGGGCTGAAAATCATACCGCGGCGGACTTTATACGCATACGACAAAAGTACGAAGACTAATCAGCGAAGAAAGAAATCCTGCAAACGATATTACCCGCATAGGTTTAGTCTCCCTCGCCGAGCATCTACTAGCGCATGGGGTTAAAGGGTTTAATGGTGATGACCCATCCAGCACATCCACAACTCCGTTTTGTCCGGATCGCGGTCTTATGAATCAGCCCTCAATTGTGCTTAACGTGCTTAATGGGGGTTCATGGCCATTTACGACGATTTGCAAAAAGATACAAAGACTGTCCGAGTTCCTCCTCATGATCATTTATAATTCCTTCATATCATCCTCATATCATCCTCATATCATCCTCACCTATAAGAATCCATTCCAGTTATTTCCATCTTCGAATAACACAATACACTTCTTTAAGAATACTTCCCCACACAATATTCAACACTCAACATACAATATCCAATATCCAATCTCAAAGTGTTACCATCACATCCCGGCTATCACTTATCAACATATCAGTCATTCACCCTCGGCTTTTCGTCTAAAAAAAAATAACAAGCGTTGCCTTGAGTCATTCAATATCTTGCAGCGTTGCAGCATTGCAGCATAATTTAATACAAAATGTCAACCATTTCCAGAAGTCCCCTTTCCTCCTCAACACCTCAATCACAATCACCATTATCTCCCTTGAAGAGAAAGAAGATGTCGATTACTCAAACGTATTACCTTGCTCACACTGCTCGAGGAAAGCTTTCTTTCGAAGCTTCCCGAGCAGATCACGACCTTCGTCTTCTTGTCGGCCATGCAAACCTTCTCGATTCATTGATGCTTGAGCTTGCCGAAGCCGAGCAAGAGCAAGAAAGCTGGTTCAACCAATCCGTCCGAAAGGCCACCAAGCAAGAAGAACCAAAACACATTCAATGGGCCGATACCGTGGTCGAAGAAGTGGTCGAGGAAGAAGAAGAAGATTGGGAAACATCCGACCTCGATAATGACGACTCCTCCGATTCAGACAGCTATTTCGATTCAGATGAAGAATTGGAAGAACCTACCATGACTTCATTGACCCGCGTCCACTCCAACAACATTCACACACCAATCACCGTCTCATCAAGAGAAATCGAGGAAGATGAAGAGAGCTTTGAAGATGATGGCGAGGAAGATTACTCAAGTCTTCAACTTCACCTCATCAAATCACATCACGCTGCATCATCTCCACCAGAACTTGACCACGATTCCGATTCTTCAGAAGATGAATCAATGCCACCTTCTCCCCCATCTGATACCATCCCAACTTTCTCGGAAAAACAACAAATCGCTACCACATCCTATTACAGCAAGTCTACTCCCACCTCATCGATACCACAATCCGAACAACAAACTTTCTTCGACGAAGGTTTCTATTTACCTCCTCGACAATCCCCGGGTTTAATAAGTGCCGTTAGCGTTTATTAGACGCCTTAAGTTTCTTGAGATTGTCTACGAGTTACGGATTGTATATTACAAACATATAATGGGAATAGGATTTGAGCGAATTTGAGCGAAACATTTCGAGCGGGCATTTTGGAGTTTCTTGAGCATATCATGGGGTTTTTCATGGGCACGATACAGAAAGAACCACGCGGTTACTTTTATTTATGATCGGATGGAGGAAGGAATAGGATATAGGATTCAGAATGGATATTCACACCACTCATGCGGGGACATTAGGAGTTAAAGGGAGAATTTCACTTTCACATTCACATTCAGATGTTTGGAGACGGGATAAATTTTTTAAGTTATCGGGATTTGCGATAAGAGATGACGATCGGTGGATGGATGGATGGATTAGATTACTCCCAATTTTTATGATTTGGTTGAGCAATCTATCTAGGATAGGAATACATACAAAAAGTTTAGTAGCATAGCAATAATCAATCAATATCACAATATCCAAGAACATACAAATGCATTCTTCTTTCTTTGAAAATGATGATAATTTCTTGCATTTGATCAATTATGAATATAATATGAAGGGATACCTTACACATGACTCATATTTCTTCCACACAAAACAATACAACACAACACATTCGCTAACCAACAAAAAAACACCGCCTTAATTTTTTTTTCTCTTACGTCCCGCAGATGGATTGGATTGTTGTCACAGCGATTGTTTTGTTGTCAACTCGGTAGGTAAGGTAGGGTGGGTGGTATATGCAGGCATGAATCATCACTGATCAGGCTTGGTTATCTATGTTATGTTAATTAGTCAGTGAGGTGAGGTGAGGGAGGTCAAGGCAAGGCAAGGCAAGGCAAGGCAAGGCAAGGCAAGGGCAAATTAAAGTTAAAGTTAGGTTTCTCCTTCATCTGATTAGTGATTTTGCTCGGTTGATTTTTGTATGTGTATGTTTGTGTGAATGTGAATGTGAATGGGATGGGGATGGGGATGGGGATGGGGATTGGGGCGGAGTGAGGATGTGGTTTTTTCTGTCCGGCCGACCGGCTGGGACGGAATCGGGGGTTGAGGTTTCCGTGGATGTTGTGTGTGTGTGTGTGTATGTATTCGTAATGGAATGGTGGATGGAGATGGAGATGGAGATGGAGATGGAGAATTTGGAAGGATTTATCGTTAGCTTGTTGTGTATGGATGGATGGATGGATGGATGGATGGATAGATAGATGGAAATCTTTACTGTGATGTGTGTATGTGTATACTGTATATTGTGTATTGTATATTGTATATCTTACCGAAAAATTGTTGCGGAGATTTGCGGTTATTGTTATTGTTATTGTATGTAATTGGACAAGACAAGAGGGAGCTCGTGATCTTGTGGTTAGTTAAATGGGATGGGATGGGTGGGATGAATGTAAACTACTGGGCAGGTATCTAGGTATCTAGGTATCTAGGTATCTAGGTATCTAGGTATCTAGGTATCAGTAGGTATGGAATTGTAATCTAAATTTGCGTAGGATATGATATGATATGACATGATGGAGAGGCAAATGTGATTACTCGAGTACATATCGACGCGATATAAGGGGGAGTTTACAGAATCCATTTCGAATCGATCGATATAAGAAAGACCTGGGGAGGGGTTATTGATTTCTATTCCTATGTATTTTTCAGCAGATTTGTATGGATTTTCATGGTCATTCACTCACTCTCTCTACCTCTATCTCTGTCTCGGGATCTCAGTATAGAGAGGTAGAGATTCCTACTAAAAGAATCTCCATCTCGAATCTCCATCTCGAATCTCGAATCTTGAATCTAGAATGCTCTGTGTATAGTCTGGGAGAAGATCGAAAGGCTAGATTAGATTGATTACCTACCTTACCTTACCTATCTATAACTAGTCACACATTCTTTTCTTTTCTTTTTCTCTACCCAAATGCAAATGCAAATGCAACTTCCTTCTGCCCCAAAGGCAACTTTTTCAAGGGTTTCCTGGGACGAGAGACTGCGATGGTGTCATCGTTTGGGGATTGGGTACCGTCCGGTATTCATCATCATTCATCATTCATCATCATCATCAAGTACCTAGGTATCCTATTATTAGTAAATAATGAATAATGAACAATCACCGGAGGCTTTTTTCTTCTTCAAAACTCTAGAACGGGGTTTTGGAGTTCTAGATGTTGATGTGGTGGTTTAGACTTTAGGGACGGATATTTATTTACCTCGTAGTGTTTGGTAAGACATTGAGAGGATTTGTCTGGATCATTTATTATTTATTATTTTTGGTTTTATTTTTGTTTTTATTATGATAGGGAGTTGTTAATCAAGATATGATATTGGAATATCAGAATGTCAAAACGGCGCACGCATCTAGATTCGAATCATTCTAGGCATTCGATTCATGATCAAGACCCGACCAGACCGGAGTCTTTCTTTCATCTTTCGGAATCGTATAGTATTTTATCAAGTAGAATTGTATCACGTAGAATACTAGGTAGAATAGAAGAAAGACATTATAGATTTCGCCAGCTCTCCTCCTCTCTCCTCTCCGCATTCCTCGTCTCGCATTCGGATCATCAGGAACAATATAATATAATGCAATATAATGCAATATAATACAATTTATTATAATATGATGGACAGGCAAACAAACAAATACATTTACCGGTACGGTGCTATACGGTATGTACGATAGGCACGGTACTACTAGGAATATCTATCTACCCCCACCTGCGAATCCGGAGTCGTGTGCGCTCTTCCCGCGGATAATCAATTCCTCGAATCGACAAGATTTTCTGTCGTCTGAGAAGGGCACGTACGAGTACGAGGTTTCTGTTTCTGTCCTATGGGGATGAGGGGATGAGAGGATTCGCTTGGTGGGTGAGGTTGTTTGGGCAATTGGATTGGGGTGAATGGGGGAGGGGAATGGGAATCATGGGATCTGTTCAATGGAGTTGAGATGAGATGAGATGTACATAGATGGATGGATGGGAATGAATTGAGAGGCGGGGCGATTGGCGATTGGCGATGGGTGATGGATTTTACTTTTGCATGTCTGGTATTGTATGTGAGGGGTTGGGAGATGGACATGGAGATGAAGATGGAGATGTGGATGCATTTTAGATATTGTTCTAGAGAGTAGCCGTCTAAGTAGGTAGAGATTATTATTTTGATTATTTATTCATTCATTAGTTTGTATTTCATGGAGCTGGAGATGTACATTGTAAGTTTAGAACGCCTCGAACATCATCACATCGTCACATGATCCGGATAACCATATCAGGTATATTCCATTCGAGCTACTCGACACCTACCTAGTATACACTGGGCGTAAAACTCACATCACAACTTGTTCGAGAAACAAAAAACACGTTGAGTGAACATCTCAATATGCGCACGCAAGCAGAAATGGTAGTCGGTCAAGCTTGATTTGAACAAATCACATCTGCTGCTGTACTGGGTGCATGATCGATGGAATCAGATAAATTGCAGAGTACATGTGTTGGCCAACACGTGCATGCGCATTACATTGTAGCACTTGCTGTATGTAATGTACTGCAATCCAGACAACTAATATTCATCTCCAAGTACCGGTGAACGGGAGACGGGAGGAAATTTTGTTAGTCAACAGTAGGTTCAAACACACCGTCTATTCAACGTGCCTATATCGTCTGAATATCGCCTATATGTTCGCTTTCATGTAGGTAAATGGGGTGGGTGTATGTACATACATACATCTGTGCATCTGGGTGGGCAAAAGTCGATGTTCGGTCGATACGGTGAGAGGGGCAAGGAGTTGGAGGGGTTGGTTGGTTGGCATATTCGGACAGTGCGTGCATGAAGTTTACAGGTGTGTAGGTGGGGTGGGGTAAAGCTTCATTGGAGGGTCGTGATGGATGGGCATGCGCGTGTGTGGCTTGTAGTCGGTGAGGAATGGGGGGGTTGCAATGATCGTTTTATTGGCTTGGGGGCATACACACACTCATACACTCATACACACATACACACCGCACGGTGAAGAGGGTGGATGGTGGTTGGGGACGTGAGAAGTTGGTGATGGAGGAGCGAGTGGGTATTTTCAATCGAATTGGGACATCTTTCATGTGTCTATGGGGGAATGCAAAAGCAGGAGGTTAAAAGCTTTGGTCGTGTGTTGTTGTTGTTTGAATTTGGTGTGGTGGTGATCTGCATCTTGCGGTGCGTGCTCACTGCCGATACCTACCTGCCTTCGTCCAAGTATCAGAAGTTGGCTGGTGTGAATATATTTAATATATTCAATAAATTTGGGAAGTGATTTGCTTGTTTGCTTTTGTGGAGAGAAGTGCACTGGACTCGGCATGGCTTAGCTGTCGGTGATGTGGATATTGTAATAATATCATGTATCATGTGATGATCATTCATTGAAATAATGATCCCCCACTCAGACAGCCGGACTACATTGTACGCACATCAAAATCTCCCATGTCTCACACAAATAAAATGAATCCCATCGGGAATTAAGGATATCTTCCTCCCGATCGGATACCGGGAAAAAGGAGATCTATTTTCCGATCACATGCTCACTCTCTATATTTCCATATTTCCCTCCCTCGCTGTCCACCCCCCGATTTCGACCGGTAGTACATCCATCCATCTCCATCGTAAAAGCATCTCGCTGACAAGCGTACCTGACACACCAACCCACCTGCGCCCTAGTTCCATTGCATAATCTACTTATCTTACCGATTATGAAGATCCATCAATCAGCACGCCGGAATTCCATAAGGCTGAACTCACCTCGGCGAGGAAATGTGTGAGATTCCGCTTACGGTATCCGGACATTTATCGTTTCTGTCGCAGGGGGGATTCACAGTTTTGAGCGTGCTGGTATTGTTATAGTGGGTGTGGGAAGCAACGGCACGATATGTTCCGATGGGATAGAGATGGAATGCTCATGTGAAGGATACTGGTATCCGGCATCGTCGGGAGCTTATAATGGGACAAGTTGTTCGTCATATAAGCTCTTCGGAAAGGAAGGAATGAATGTAAGTATACATATCTCGGAGTTGATGCCTCTTCCATTGTCCGCTCTATCCGAAAAAGAGTCTAGACATTTCATGATCGGAATACACCCGAACAAGCTAGCGCCGTCTGACCCACGAGTTCGAGAATTATCCCCGCTCCCACGCAATCCAGACGGTTGGCAAAGCGTCAGTCGAGATGTGGAGTATCTGAACCAGCTCTATGGGTTGGTCGGTGGCTTATGTCAGACGAAGGAGTAAAGGCAGGCATATGATACCAAGAACTTAAGATCCAGGTATATGTCCTCGCGTCTTGCATCTCCGACAATTCGGTCGTGCCGAGTGAGTTGCAGTGGAATCTTTCGATGTGGCTGTGGCTGTGTCTGTGTAGCTTGGATGGACATCAATTAGGATGGAACGTTCTTTCGATGCTTATATTTGGTGGATGTTACGTTGATTTGGAGATTACTTTGATGCGATACTAAGGCATGACGTTTGTTGCTGACTATGTGCCAAGGAAGTCCTTGATGGAGCTAGTGTAGAGATTTGTTCGAGGAACCTCGGCGGTGGTGTTATCCATGTATGCATGCGTAAACTGTTCATTGTCTAGTGCTAGTGTCATGTAGGACAAACACCTGAGGTGCCGATACTCTGCAGAACAGGATCATCGGGAAAGTAGATCTTGCAAGTGCCTTCTTCACCAGCGAAGACGCTTAGAGTACGATCCATATCTTCTCCTATCAGATATCTCTCCACATCTCTCTTCATCATCACAGATCAATCCCGAAGATCCCGATCCCGTGATACAGACCAGAATCCTATGTTGCATGTCTTTCTCCACAGGGCTGAAATAGACTTCGTACCACGACTTTTAGTGGTCAAGCCACCAACGTTAAATAGCAAGGTCTAAAACTCGGTACTTGTAAGCTATCCTTTTTCGACAGGCCATAACGCTCCCTGTGTGCTCTGTCTCCGGGACAAGGTTCAGAATCTCGGAGTTGTCATAAAGTGAAGAGTCATACGCATGGTCTTTTACCAATATCAATATAGCTGTATATGTATCGTGCACCTAACAGCTAAATAAACGCAAGTAAGAAACCTAAAAGTCGCGAATATGGGGTAACTGAACCCTTAAACTTAAATCCCTTTGTACCAAATGATGTCATTACAACCCCCCCTTTCTTTTGTTGTATAAAAGTTTTGTTGCACGTCTCAATCATTGTCATTGTTCGCAAAGTATTGTCGTTGTGGTTGCATTGTGGTTGCTATTGTCGTTACTCCTTATCGCTGTCGTTTATTACTCTTGTCGCTAATTCTAGCTACTTATTATATTGCGATTTTGCATGAATTTTTGGCATTTATGTTTATGGATTTTTATACGAGTCGGTTGGAAGAATATACCTGGTATGTCCTGAAAGGGAATTTGTAGAGTTAGGTATCTAGGTATAGATAGGTGAAAATTGAGTAATGGAATATGGGAGATATTGTAAATGAGTCTGAATGTGTGAATGGGTGTGAATGAGTATACTACTACTATAGCGACTTGTCCAGGGCGTGTGTCTGTACTTTATTTAGTACTTTTAATAAGGTGATGAATGTGATGAATGTGAGTAATTTGTCTTTTAGTATGCAAGGCCGGGGACTTTTAGTATATATATAGTATTAGTATAATGAAAGTTATGGATGTGCATCTCTTGAGATTTGCTCTCGGAGGTTGTTGGTTGTTGGGATTATGAGTTTGGATTATGAGGTTGGATTATGAGGTTGGATTATAAGGAGTTCGGAATTGAGAGTCTGAGGTATATAGATTTGAGTGTGAGAAGAGATGGATGGGGTGTATGGTTTGTGGTGTGTAATATATAAAGATGAAAGGTGAAAGGTGAAAGGTGAAAAATAAAAAATGAAAAATGAAAATCGAAAGATGGGTGAAGGATAAAGAATAAAAGGTGAAAAGGTGGAAAAATGAAAAGTGAGTAATAAAAAGTAGAAAGTGAAGAGTGAAGAGTGAAGAGTGAAGAGTGAAGAGTAGAGAATATTAAGGAGGGTTGATAATAAAAGAGAAGATTGTTCTGAATTTATAGTCTATAAATATATATATAGGTATTTATACATATACTTTTGAACTATAATTTTGAGAAGTTTTAGGGGGTAACGTATAGGGATATTCTAATAAGATCTTAAGTATTATGTACTATATGATATAGTAATATATAGTACCGTATAGTAACTTATCATTAATACTAATATCAATGTTAATGTTAAAAAGGAACTATCTGAACATATAACCAACACCACTCGAAGCAATATTTGAAGAGTTATGTATACTATGCGATATCAAAGGAACCGCTTACCTTTTGAATTCGCCTATCTGGCTTGTGCAATCTCGATAAAATTTATGATTAACTCGAGGAATTCTCCGCGGAAACGCTGAAAAGGGAGAAGGTGGGAGAAATTCTAGCTTGTAGCTAAAGTGTTTGGTGCTGGTAATAGATCATTAGTTTGGGAATATTAAGTATCTAATATTGTGTACTCTGAATTTGAGTTATTGAATGAAGTTTGGGGGGTTAAGTATTAGGCTCGGTTAGATGAGGTGAAAAGCGTTGTGTAGATAGTAGGGAGTAGATACTAAAAATGGAATGCATTCCCAGTCACACTTTTCTGATAATCTTGGTGATGTGAATTGATTTGGTATAGTTATGTATAGTTGATCTACCAAACGGATTCCAATATCCTAAACACCTATCACCATCCCTAAGCCTAGGTCCGAAGCAAGGAAACAGATACCAAGCCAGCTGATATCAATCCCGCTTTTCCCAGCTACCGATAGCGAGGTAGTCAGAAACACATACGCGTTCAAAGAAATTATATATCAAGAAAATGTAGATAGTGATGACAAGACGAAGGACCGGGTATCATGTAATCATCACATATCTCATCCATTATCGACTCTTCAGAATTCTCCAGGCCATTGATCTTGATCCTGATTCTGATCCTGGTCGTTAATAACCGACATCCTCTTCGGTACTCTTTTCTTCTTTCTTTGCCTTTCCTTCTCCCTACCTCTTTCCCTCATATCTTCAGTATCCTCCCCTACGCGGGGACTTTTCATTCTCTCCTCTCCACCACTATCCAACCTTGTTTCGATGTCCCGTGCACTCGGAGAAAGAGAGGAAGCACTAATTCCACTGTTCTGCGTGCCATCGATAGCGGCTCTCGCGTAACTCATCGTTACGTCCGAATTCATACTCACATCCCTGTCTCTTTCTACATTCCTTACCATCCTCTTATCTTGAGCCTTTTCCCGGTTATAGAAACTTGCACCCTCGTTATTATCCGACATCCGCGCCGAATTTTGTGCTGGCGGTGAAAAAGTTCTCGGAGGATCAGAAATAGGTGTTTGTGTGTTGGAAGTATGAGGATACGAATACGGTGAGGAGGACTCCTCGTGAAGCATTATTGGCACCGTATCTTCTGTTCTCGTATACGGATTGGAATGAGGTATTGAAGGGGAATAGTAAGCGTGATGAGCTGGAAGAATAATCGTATCGCGTTTATGCAAACTTTCATCGTCGCTTGGGTACTTTGAGAGATTGAACGGCGTTGTGATATTTGTGTTATTATGTTTTCTAGCTGGTGGAGGTGCAGCTAGGGTGATGGTTTGGGATCGCGTTTGTGGGTTTCCGAATGCACCTTCGTTAGGCGCAGTGATATTGAAAGCGCCATATCTCTCATCCAAAGGAGTTTGTCGTTCGCGCCCACGTTTTAAGGCAATATAATTACGCCATAAGGTGAAAATTATGAAAAGGGTAATGAGGAGAAGAATGCCAAGACCTACAGATACCCCAATGATTGTATGCTTGGATAGACCTTTTCCTGATGCGGTGGTACTGGGAACGGTGGTGTTGTAGCTTTGTCCAGGGGATGTTTCGGTGATGGCATATTGAGAGAAGACAGAGGCATTGAGACCAACGATAGTTCCGTCGGGGGGTTGTTGGTGACATCCTGCTTGGAGAGCTATCAGGACTAGGTTAATTAGTATTTGGTGGTCATAACATAACGCAAGGAACAGAACTCACAATTTGAGAGATAGGATTCTGTGCTGCCAGATTGAAGACAACTTTTACATGCGGAAGTGCCGCCACTCAAAATAGAATTGTAGTTTGCCGAGCAGTATCCATAAGCTGTTTCATTTTTGGTGATGAAGTTTCCATCTTCAATTGCTAGTTGGAATGGGCCACAAGCTTTAGAGGTAGAGCACGGTGTCGCTATCGTATCTGTAGCATTGGCAAATCCATATAGGCATGATGCCAAAGTATAACGAATATTATCTACCGGGCGTTAGTACACAAGTGACTTTCGAAAAGTCATGACAAAACCAAACTTACACATAAAGCAGTGTTGATCATTTTGGTCGTTACCAGCTGCAGTACTCAACTGCAAGCAAGAGAGGCATGATTTCAATTTTTGGCCAGCTGTAGTGGTTATGAAATGTTCATTTTGGCAGACAATTTCGCTTCCATCAATACTATCCGAGCCCTGGCCATCACTACATAGAGACATGCATGGTGAATCCGGTGTAACCATTAACGCGAGCGCGATATTGTTGACAAGACTGAGTAGTCCCAACGATATTAGAAACATGGTTGGAGAGACAGTGACCGCAAGTGACGATTATGAAGCTCTCAAGTGAAGCTTTGAAAGCATCAATAGGATTATTCTCAATATCGAGCCTTACGTTAGACTTTCTAGTATTGTATAGCTTGCGTGTTTGTCGCACGAGTCAACCAGACTCGGTAACGTGAAAGTGTAATGTTTGTCATGAAAGGCTCCGCTGATAAAGATATTTATGAAACAAACATATTGTAAAGACTGCAGCACCTCGAAAGATAGAGATATTATCAAAACGATCCGAAGAAGTTCTGTGTGCTTATCGAGCGCGAGAATAGCCGCTTTGTAAGAGAATCCGTGATTCTTCACAGAAATCAATCAAGATTCGAGCTTCCTGTGTTACCTCTCGTCCATACGACTTGCCATATATGAGGGAGAATGTATAAGGTACCGTGCCGTCGGTGCTCAGCATATGCCCCAACTCTTCTCTTTGGAGGATGAGGGGCAAACCTATATCTGTGGCGACCCAATAACGTAATTTGTTTATGTCCTGCAGGAGTTTTCTAACAGGGATAAACGGATGAACCATTAGCTTTGCACTCCCACACTCCATCACCTGTGTAACAATAAACGGGAGTATTCATCATGTGTCTTGGAGATGTCCAAAGACTAAAGCTTATCTATCTATGCTCCGAATAATGCTTGAGGCTTTTATTCGGAACCGTTCTTAGATTATTGCTAATTGGATAAAAACCCTTGAAACGTGAATAGGTAAAATGGTTGATGATGAATGAAAGATAGGTATAAACCCAATTGTTGGTGATGAAGGTCCGGATATGCAGAAACCAACTGTTGGTGTATGGTAATTAAATCACTGCCTTGTCCATAGCCTACCATCATTCATTTATCCATGCTTGTTGGCTATCCATCCACCTCGTAAACTCGTACGCAGTACTACCCACACAGGACTACAATGAATGTCTGTATTGTGTTCGGTCCCGTCAAGATGATGGGTAACAGCAGTCCGAAATGGTGGCGTGGGGTGGAAGAATTATAATGGACAATAGCCAGGTTATGCTTCCCCATTCCGACTCCAACCTTAAGCTACCCGAGTTCCTTGCATGTGTGGAATTGCGAAAGCTGAGCAAAGACTGAACAATTGACAGGGGATCGGAAGGTTTTCAATCGTTTCCAGCCAAGCTTTAAGCGCTTCAATATCGGAATCTGAGAAGGGTAAATAGACAGGGCAGTCTGCATGAGTAATCTCACATATAGAGAAGGATTAGCCGTGTACGTATACGCTCTTCCTTTTAGGTAATACTGCCTGGGAACTTCTCCAGCCTGAAGTGTTTGCTAATCACTCATATCCTTTTCCCTCAATATCAAAGAACGTTTTCCATTTCAATGATGGCGGCTACTTGACAAGTTGCTTCATGTCTTCAAAGTGTCCCTGATCGCGGAGGAGATTCATGAATGCTAGATTAGCGTTTCCCCGCAATGTTAATTAGCACGCTTCGTACGTGCGTACCTAGCTTAGGTAGCGATAGTTTTAATAAATCCTAATATTCAGCTCAACATGTAGCTCTAGAATATGATAATGTTCACGTTGAAGTACGGGGAGGTCCAGGAAAGCCCAACAAAGGAACCTCAATAAGAAGATCCAAGTCCTCAAGAAATTAATCAAGTCACCACTGTAGATTGAGCTGTATCACGTGCTACTTATGCAGTAATGTCTAAGGATAAATGTCAGCAATAGTGACAGGGGGTGAACATAGGAACACAAAATCACAGAGTAGAGATATGTATTTGGTCGATGAGAGATTTAAAGATCCAAAGATCTATTGAGATTCACAGCCTTCACAGGTAACGGCTCTACCTCCAATCGGGTACATACATCATGTCACTCATCACCAAAAGCCTCTGGAGGGTTGGACCGCTGCCAAAACCTTCCGCCTCAATTATCCACTTTCAACAAGCCAGGAATCTGTTGTACCACCAGCAGTCACGAGATGTCTCTGCAATTGCAAGAGGAAAGCGTATACACGTTGCTGGTGCACATCGTTTACAGACGTTGATTGCCAATGGTATCGTTCAGTCTGCAAAATATCCACTCAGGAACCCAGTAACCTTGATGGTATCAAACAACGATTATATCCGGCAATATGTGGATACGGACGGCAAGATTCAAATGATCAAAGATGGCATTGCTACTACCATAGTAGGAGCTGTCGATATGGAAGTTCTTCCTTTCTCAATGGAATACTCTGTTCCTGATGGAACATTCCCTCCTGCTAAGAACTTAAGGTACAAACGTTTATTGATGGACACTGCTCCGAACGAAGATGATCTATTAGTTGATGACGTCTCTTCGCTACTTGATAATGCTCTTCATACTCCTGACCCGAAAAAAAGAGCACACAAAGCGGCGCGATTGCCGATCTCGGATATGAAGGTCTGCGATTTATCTTATTTTCTTGAATTGAACGCAACATTTTGTGATCATGGAAAGGGAATACCTGTGGAAAAGGAAGATATTGTAGAGATTCGAGCGGCACCAAAAGATTCGGACCTAAAAGTTGTGCCTGTAACTCACATGGCCAAAATCAATACTGACCCTATTGATTATTTGATCTACGGTGAACGACCAAGAGATCTAATTAGATTTTTCAAAAATATCAGACACAGACTTCACCCCTCTTCTGTTGTTGTGATAGTAGGAAACAACCCTGGCCTGGTTCAAGATCTATACGACCAAGTATTTCCAGATATATCAAAACGACCAAATTTCGTTGAATGCATCAATGCCACACACAGTAAGTATAGGTTCAATGTTTCTACTTTTTTTCCCTCCTACTTCTGTTCCCCGATTTCAACCTTTAATCTTTGTTTCGTCCTATATACTCTTTGCTTTCTCGGAAAACTTTAATACCCATTTTACTCCCGATTCTGTCCTTGATATACATCACTGACTCCTCAACCTTGCAGTGGAAGAAACTTCGATTACAGGAATTTGGGAATCGCTCCGTTCCGTCCCGATAGTCAGAGGGAAGCTCCTTCTAGGTCCACTCGCACGAACCTATGACGATGGTATGACTCCAGGTGAAGTGGAAAAGAGGGAGCAGGAAGTGGATTGCCTTGTTAGCAGGGTAATGGATGCACCCCTATTTGGCGCAGAAAAGATCGATAGACGTGGATTAGAGAGATATAAACTCAAGAAGCTAGTTGCGCGGGCTGTCATTTATCCTCTCACCGTTGCGTTCAATTGCATGATGGGCGAGATCTTTTCAACCGAGGAGCGGGTCACAGAAGCCAGGCTGTTATTCGACGAAGCCTGTGCAGTTATACAATCCGTTGATGAAACATTGACTCGTCGAATTCTCTTGGACAACTTATTATGGGCAGTAGTCAGACATCCGAATATACGTCCTATCATGTTGAAGTGTGTTGAGCTCGGCTTTGACACGAACATCGATTTGGACAATGGTTGGATCATAAAAAATGCACCAAAGGGTATGGCTCCCATGCATACTAAGTATAGCAGCATTGTCAAGGAGCGAGCTAGGGAAGCAGCAAAAGCTATTGCAGCCGATAAAGAAGAAGCAGCAAAAGCAGAAGCGCGACTTAAGATGGCAAGAGAGACGTTCGCAAAGAGAATGGAGGAGAACGATACCGAGGAAGTAGTTAGAAGGGGCTTCAAAAGATTTGCCTTTGGACAAAAGATCGAAGCTCCATTAAACTTTCCAGACAAAACATACTACAAAACTAGAAGTCCTCTGGAGGCTTCTAGTATTTGGCAAAAGCTAGAAGCTCCTCTTAATGTTCGAGTTGAGAAAGGGAATGAGAGTGATCCGTCTGTTCATGTCAAGGGGAGTGGAGATGCTGCTGCACAGAAAATTAGCGAGTAGAGCGTGGAAGAAGAAAATGGAGGATGTAATGAAAAAGCACAATTGTCGAATATTCAAAAATTCCGAGGCGGAAATAGTACAATGGATGAGCGACACGTTGTGATTTGCACAACAGGCGTGGATGATGGAAATGCCGATTACGGGACCCTGAGTATCTTTTTCCGTCTAGAGATCTTCTACCAATTTGCAGAAATCGTGGTTGAAACCTCTCCCTACGATACTAAATGGTGAAGATCCGAAATGTCTTTTGGTGTCGAAGAGAGTCATGGCGATGCCATAAGTCTAGTCTAGACTTGGCTCGCTGGAAGAACGTATAGAAGATAGTCTAATCTACGAGTCAAAGTCTTCAACTCCATTTCTGTCTTCTTCTTCCTCTTCAACTCAACCACTTTATGTCACTTCCAATGTATCTTCCCTTCCATAGAGCGAAACCCCGTAATGCAAGCAATAAAACACATTGTAGACGAACAGAGGTTTTCCTGATTTTATTTGTACTAAGTACCGTTCGGCAACAGCATACAGACTCATTGATGGACAGCAAGTAAAAGAGCAATGTATCTTTGCTTTTGTGCTAATGATCGTTGGTTGTGAAATTTGTAGTCGATTTTCGAGGGGCTGAACTAGTACTATTATTCACTCCTCTTATTCACTCCTCTTATTCACTCCTCTTATTCACTCCTCTTATTCACTCCTCTTATTCACTCCTCTTATTCACTCCTCTTATTCA